>PVKM010002091.1:0-68516 GCA_004027735.1 Carollia perspicillata | reverse complement strand
TGTTTGAGTCATATTTGGTCAGGTGTTGCCTGTTACTTATGGGTGGTGGAGCCTTTGGTGTTTACCAGGGCGGGGCAACCTAATTGCCAGGTTGTGACATTGTCTGTGAGGGCAGGGTAAGAGAGGGAACAATGGCTCCTGTTCCACTTTCTCGGATTTGTGTTCCCTCTGCTGCCTCCCACACGCAAACTGGGCCCCCCTGATGCTGGTTCCCAGGTGGGCAGGCGTATGCTCTCTCCAGGACCCCGCGTGTCTCCAAGTCTCCCCAACGACCTCTCCTGTGAGGCTGGGAGCCTCTCCGGGCACCTTTTCAATTGGTGTTTTTAGGCTTTATTTCCCGTCGCTGGGGCCCTGGGCTGTGAGGACCATCTCACTGCCTGCTCTTGCCTAGTTTATCTGTGCTCGAATGTGCGTCCGAGGTTGGCCAACTGTCCTGCATGCCCTATGTGCTCTGCTCGTCTCCTCCCTGTATTGGGGTCTGCAAGCTTCGTACCACCTACGCTCCCGGGGACTCCCAGGTCTGGCAGCCACCGCATTTTCCTGCTGCGTTTCCTCTCTGCCGGCTGCTGACTCCGCCCCTCTCACCGGTCTGGTTGAATGGTTGTCGGACTTCCGTAGTTCAATTTTCTGTGTTCTGGTTGTGTTATTGTTTGTAAATATTTGTTGTCCTTAATCTTGGTTGTGCGAGGAGTACAGTGTTTCCACCTGCACCTCCATTTTGGCCAGAAGTCCTTTTCTCCCCTTTATTCTCCTCTGCCTTCATCCCCTCTTCCACCAGCATCCCCTCCCCTTAGTTCATGTCCATGGGTTTTACATACAAGTTCTTTGGCTTCTCCATTTCCTATACTATTCTTAACCTCCCCCTTTATAATTTCTACCAATCGTATATGCTTCTTATTTCCTGTACCTTTTCCCCAATTCTCCGCCCACCCCCACCCTGCTGATAACCCTCCATGTGATCTCCATTTCTGTGATTCTGTTCCTGTTCTAGTTGTTTGCTGAGTTTGTTTTTGTTTTTCTTTTGTTTTTAGGTTCAGTTGTTGATAGTTGTGAGTTTGTTGTAATTTTACTGTTTATAGTTTTGATCTTCTTTTTCTTAGATAATTCCCTTTAATATTTCATATACTGAAGGGCTTGGTGAAGATGAACTCCTTTAACTTGACCTTATCTGGAAAGTACATTCTCTGCCCTTCCATTCCAAATGATTGCTTTGCTGGATAGAGTAATCTAGGTTGTAGGTCCTTATTCTTCATGACTTTAAATACTTCTTGCCAGCCCCTTTTTAACTAACGTTTCTTTTGAGAAATCAGCTGATAGTCTTATGGGAACTCCTCTGTAGGTAACTCTTTTCCTTTTCTCTTGATGCTTTTAAGATTCTCCCTTTCTCTTTAATCTTGATTGATTTACTTATGGTGTGTCTTGGTGTGTTCCTCTTTGGATCCAACTTCTTTGGATCTCTCTGAGCTTCCTGGACTTGCATGTGTAGTTCCTTTGCCAGATTGGGGAAGTTTTGCTTCATTGTTTTTTCAAATAAGTTTTCAATTTCTTGCTCTTCGTCTTCTCCTTCTGGCACCTCTATGATTCAGATGTTGGAACATTTAAAGTTGTCCCAGAGGTTCCTAAGCCTCTCCTCAGTTTTTTGAATTCTTGTTTCTTCATTCTGTTCCTGTTGAATGTTTATTTTTTTCCTTCCGTTCCAAGTCTTTGAGTCCCAGTTTCAGAGTGGATTGTGCCCTTTCAGGTGCAGATTCCCAGGTGGTTGTGCTTGTATACCTTCTAGGATTCTGTGGGCCCCTCCAACAGATTTTTCTTGTGAGGCTGGGTATTTCTCCCACCACCAGAACCCCCACAGGTTTTCCACCCAGGGGTTTTAAGGCTTTAGTGTCCCATGCTGGAACCCAGGGTTATGTGGTCTGTCTCACTCCCCAGTTGTTCCTCCCAGCTTAGCCTCATGCAAATGTGGGATATTACGGTCCGCCAGCCTCCACTTTGTCTGCCCCAGTCTTCCAGTTGCCACCTTGTTATGAGCCCTCACTGCCCCGGCTGCCCATCTCCAACCCTCCTACCAATCTAGATGAATGTTTCTTTAACCTCTTGATTGTCAGACTTCCATACAGTTAGATTTTTCTGGCAGTTCCCGTTGTTTTTTGTTCTTAGATTGGTTGTTACCCTGTTTTGGTTGTGCGAGGAAGCAAAGTGTATCTACCTACACCTCCATCTTGGCCAGAAGTCTGTTTGTTGTTGGTTTGTTTTTGTTCTTTTTTACCAAAATTTAGCATATATTTAGTTGGCAATTAGGGGTATAATAGCAGTATAATGTGGAAATTGTGTTTATTCATATGTGATTGCTCCTGGGCAGGGGGAGCTAGAATTGTAGGACTCGAAGAATAATTATCTACAAGCATAGCCTTTAGCTCAGCTGCTGTAATAGGTAGAAGTCCTTTCAGCTTTATTTTAAGAAAATTAAGAAAGGGAACTTACACTCAAGTATTTTACCTTCCCCAGAATTACACTGCATGGCTCTCAGCTTGTGACAAATTGCACTTCCTCCTGTGCCTGCCTTAATGGCAGCCGCACTGGCTCAGAGCATCACTCCATCTGCAGTATCTCAGCACCTTTCACCAGGCATTTCCATTCTAGTGTTTTGGAGTATGTTGTTTCCACTAATTTTTTTTTTTTCATTTTTATTAGAGCTCTGATTACAGAGCCTCAGGAGGTTTTCCAGGACTGCATTTATCGTGTAGAAAAATGCCCATAATTCTTTGTAAGGTTATGATAAGGTGACTATTTACCTTTTGTTCAGTAAATAGCTAATAAATGCCTACCGTGTACCAGGCACAGTTCTCTGTATAAAGGCTATAAACTAGGTGGTCTTATAATGTATCATCTAAATCAGGACACTTTCAGGAGTAAAAGAGGGTGCTATTAATAACTATCCCAAGACAACAGATATAAAGGAACTAGAGCAGACTTACGGTTACCCTTAAATAGTAATGGGGGATACAGACAAGAAAGCAAGTAAATGAGTATTTACATGGAGTGTCCTCTGAAGAAATAACAGGACGTTCTGGAAAGGGTAACCTAACCTTGGATAAGATGGTCAGAGTAGGCCTTTCCGGGTGTGTGACACTCAAGATGACGTGAAAATTGAGGTATTGAATTACATGAGAATAGTGCAGGAGACTGATTTATGCAGAGGGAACAACGTGTGCAAAGGTCTTGAGATGAGAGACAGGTTCGTGTGCCTAAAAAACTTTTTAAAAATGCCACAAAGGCTGAATCCTTTCTAGTGGAGGAGAAACTTAGTGTGAGTTGGGCTTAGAGAGATAGGCTGCCCAACAGAGTAGCCACAAGCCACATGTAGGTAGTGAGTAGCTGGAAATGTGCTGTAAGTGTGAACTACATACTGGATTTTTAAAGTTTAGCTCTCCCCAAAAAGAATGTAAAGTCTCTCATTAATAATTTTTATATGTATTATATGCTGAAGTAATAATACATTGGATGTATTGGGTTAATAAAGTATATTACAGTCAACTTTACCAGTTTATTTTTACCTTTTTACTAAAGTGTCTAGAAAATTTAAAATTATATGTGTGGCTTATATTATATTTTTGTTGAGTAGCACTGGGCTAGATAGACGATGAGAGTCATTGTCTCCCTATTAAAAAGTTTGGCTTGCATTCCTAAAGCAGTGGGAAGCAGTGGAGTAGTTTAAACAGAGAAGTGACATGACCTGATGTCCATTTTAAGAACAGTATTTTCTGCTTAGACTGTCCTAGCAAGTTTGGTATATTAATAATTCTTTTGCTTTAGTGGAAACCCTCAAAATCTGTATTTTTCTCTCTTACTTTTGACTTCCATAGCCAACATAGCCCTCAGTGATTGGTAGGATGTTTGTTCCCTATGACCAAGCTACCTTCCTGGTTAAAACAAAGCTGGCATACATCAGTGACAAGACAAGAGTAAACCCGTGCTCTCATTAGCTTCCTTCTTGTATCATCTGGCTCTGTAAGGAAGGGCTTCCTGTGAATGCATCCTTTCAGTTCCTCAGCCACAGGCCAGCTATTCTTTTATTGTCCACAGGGTGGTGCTGTTCTCAAGAGAAACAGTCAAATTTTTGGATTAAAGGTGTGAAGTAAGACTTCCAGCTAAGATGGAGGCGTAGGGTAGGTAGACACACTGTGCCTCCTCGCACAACCAAAAGAAGGACAACAGCAATTTGAAAACAAAAACAACCAGAACTGACAAAATTGAACTGTATGGAAGTTTGATAACCAAGGAGTTAAAGAAGAAACATTCATGCAGACTGGTAGGAGAGGTGGAGATGGGCAGCCAGTGGAGAGGACATGCAACAAAGCCTGGTGGACCCAGCAGGGTGTCGGATTATGGAGGGGCTCGATGCGCAAGGCAACTGGCAGACCTGGCGGTCCCGCATTCACATGCAGATAAACCAGGCAAAACTGGGGAGCAAGACAGACTGCACAACCCAGAGCCCCAGTGTGGGGAATTAAAGCCTCAAACCACTGATTGAAAATGCCTATGGGGGTTGAGGTGCCAGGTGAGACTCCCAGCCTCACAGGAGAGTTCGTTGGAGAGACCCAGAGGGTCCCAGAATGTACACAAACCCACCTACATGGGAATCAGCACCAGGAAGGCCCAGTTTGCTTGTGGGAATGGGGGGAAGTGACTGAAATCCAGCAGAGAGCGGAGCAAGCATCATTGTTCCCTCTCAGACCTCAGTAACTGGGTTGCCCCACTCGGGTGAATACTTAAGGTTCCACCCCTCACTACATAACAGGCACACCAAGATGACAAAAAAAAAGTGGTCCAAACGAAAAAACAAATCAAAGCTCCAGAAAAAAAAATACAACTAAGTGACAAAGAGATAGTTAACCTATCAGATGCACAGTTCAAAGCACTGGTGATCAGGATGCTCACAGAATTGGTTGAATTTGGTTGCAAATTAGATAAAAAAAAATGAAGGCTACACTAAGTGAAATAAAGAAAAATGTACAGGGAACCAATAATGATGGGAAGGAAACTGGGGCTTAAATCAACAGAGTAGACCAGAAGGAAGAAAGAAACATCCAATCAGAAAAGAATGAAGAAACAAAAATTCAAAAAAAGGAGGTGAGGCTTAAGAACCTCCAGAACATCCTTAAACATTCCATCACCCAAATTACAGGGGTACCAGAAGGAGAAGAGGAAGAGCAATAAGTGGAAAAGTTATTCAAACAAATTATAAAGGAGAGCTTCTTCAATATGGCAAAGGAAATAGACTTCCAGGAAGCCCAGAGAGTCCCAAAGAAGTTGGATCCAAAGAGAAACACACCAAGACACATCATAATTACACTACTCAAGGTTAAAGATAAGGAGAGAATCTTAAAAGCGCAAGACAAAAAGTGTTATCTACAAAGGAGTGCCCATCAGACTGTCAGCTGATTTCTCAAAAGAGACCGCACAGGCAAGAAGGGACAGGAAGGAAGTATTCCAAGTCATGAAAGGCAAGGACCTACATCCAAGATTGCTCTATCCAGCAAAGCTTTCATTTAGAATGGAAGGGCAGATAAAGCACTTCAGATAAGGTCAAGTTCAAGGAGTTTATTATCACCAAGCCCTTATTATATGAAATGTTAGAGGGACTTATCTAAGAAAAGAAGATAAAAAAACATGTACAATAAAATGACAACAAACTCACAATTATTAACAACCACATCTAAAACAAAAACAAAAGCAAACAACTAGAACAGGAACAGAACCACAGAAAAAGAGATCACATGGAGGGTTATCAACAGGGGAGTGGGGGGGAGGAAGGTACAGAGAATAAGTAGCATGGATGGTAGGTAGAAAATAGACAGGGGGAGGGTAAGAATAGTATGGGAGATGTAGAAGCCAAAGAACTTCTGTAGAAGCCAAGTATGACACATGGACATGTACTAAAAGTGGAGAATGTGGGTGGGAGGGAGTGTGCAGGGTGGAGGGGAGTGAAGGGGGAAATGGGACAACTGTAATAGCATAATCAATAAAATACATATTTTATAAAAAGTACAAATTAGTAGATACAAAATGAAAAATATAGAATAAAATAAAAAGGTGTGAAGTATCCCAAAATTTGTTTCAAAGACCTTTTATCATTAGAACAAGTAAGATTTAAGTTGCCTCTAAGTTTAGGGTACATTCATTTGGAACACTTCTAGTGACATTACCTACCAGGCATTGTGAGGTTGAAATGAGACAAAATTTTGTAATCATTAACAGTCTTATACAAATGCTGGTCTAATCATCAGATGTCTCAAAGGTAGATTAGTAACAACCTATCTACTCTCTCTTTTTTTTTTTTCAGTTGAAGTTGACATGCAATTTATTAGTTTCTTGTGTACGACATAGTGATTAGATGTTTATATAGCTTACAAAATGATACCCCAGTATACCTAGTACCCATCTGATATCATACATCGTTACTAAACTATTATTGACTATATTTCTGTGCTGTACTTTACATGTCTGTGACTTTTTATAACTGACAATTTGTACTTAACCCTCTTCATGAACATTTTCGCCTATCCCCCACCTCCCTTCCATCTGGCAAACATCTTTTTGTTCTCTGTATTGATGAGTTTGTTTCTCTTTTGTTTGTTCTTTAATTTGGTTTTTTAGAGTCTTCATATAAGTGAAATCATATCATATTTTTATTTCTCTGTGACTTTTTATGGGTACGTTATATGCCATTGTATATTATGTACCACATTTTTATCCACTCGTCTATTAGTGAACACTTAACAACCTATCCTTCATTGCATGAATTTCTCTGCTAGATATCTGTTTACATTGTAGTTATTGAAAGGAAAATGGCTTTTTGCTCATAAACGTTACAGTGTCCCCATATCATTACTTTCCTTCGCACATGCTCATGCACACACACTCTTGGTGAGCTTGTTGAAAGTACTCAGAGTTCTAAGCCCTCTGCTGATGCTGTGCATCATTAAACATTGCCCATCTGCTGTATTGTGAGGATTGGCTATGGTCCCCTCATGCTTCCTGTAAGGTAACCTGCTCAGATGAGGTTGAAGAAAGACCCACAGAGTATTGAACCCACCATTTTCGTATTGGTAAAGTTACCATAATCCTTCAAAAACAGAAAACTACAACTCTCATGTACCTGTTTTGAAACAAAATTTGCATTTATTCTGATCGTTCCTTTTTATAACCCGTCATTTCCAGGGGAAGGTGCTATCAACCTGGCTCTGGCTCAGAACCGAAGCCAAGATGTGAGAATGAATGGACCCATGGGAGCTGGAAATTCAGTTAGGATGGAGGCGGGATTTCCCATGGCAGGTGGTCCAGGTGAGATCTCCCATTCACTTGTATGACATTTTACTAGTTTCCTTTTTTGGCTTTACTTGCTAATGTATGATCATTTGGGTCCCATAAGATAGGCAGGGGTTCCTGGCACATCTCTGTTTACTAGTTCAGGAAATCAAGATTAGGAAGCTAGATAGAGTCACAGAGCATGAAGCTTATAGTCATTACAATATTCGGGGTTCATGTTTAAAGGTAGATGAGCACTGAGCAATGCTGCAAACATTTATTGAGTTCTTGTTATATGATAGGACCTATGCCGAGTGTTGGAAATAGAAATAAATAAAATATTTTTTTACCCTCAGGATGTTTATAGATAATGGAGAATGTAGCTTTCTAAGTCCCCCTGTCTCTAAGGCTGAAAATCCTTGAGCTAAGCGTTCTTGCATGCTTATGTGGAATCTGTAGAAGAAAATTGAGTTGGCTCTCTCATTTAAAGCTGAGGCAGCTGTGGAGCTCAAAGAAAGGAAGCGAGTTTCCCAGGGGCAAGTAGCAGTAGGCTTAATATTTCGTATCTAACTCCCAGTTCAGTGATCTTTTCACTATCCTAGTAGCTTTCATACTTCTGCTGTAAGATATTTTTATTCAAAGAAACCAGAAAAGCATAGCTGCTGTGATTGAAGCAGAGTAAGCTCCTGAAACTATACCCAGTCATTCACCTCCCCACCTACCACAACAGCTCTTGAAGAAATGTAGGAAAAGGGAGAAGCTCAGTTTATAAAGCCATTGCCCTGAACAGTAGCTGAAACTTGGCCATATAGAGTTGGAAGTAGGTTTTTATCCTGGCACTGCCATTTAGTGGCTACCTCAAGCTAGTCACTGCATCTCTCCAAGCAAGTTTCTTTACCTATAAGGTGAGATAATAGTGCCTTTAATCTACTGAACTCATGCTTGAAGGTGGATGGATGAGCCATGTAGCAAACATTTGCTGAATTCCTATTCTATGTTAAGACCTATGCTGTTGGGCTATTGTGGAGTACCATATAGTAGATGGAAAACACTTAGCCTGGTACTGATAGTAGGGAGTCAGTAGATGTAGTTCTCCATAGAAATCTGAGCATTTGGTGTTAAGGCAGCTTGATGAATACCAATAAAACAAATTAACATTTAAAAGAAAAACAACCCTGGCTGGTGTGGCTCAGTGGATTGAGCATCAGTTTATAACCCAAAAGGTCATGGGTTTGATTCCCTGTCAGGGTGCATGCCTGGGTTGCAGGCCAGGTCCCCATCTTGGGGCATGTGAGAGGTAACTAACTGATGTTTTTCTTGCACATTGATGTTTCTCTCCTTCTCTTTCGCCCTTCCCCTCTTTGAAAATGAATAAGTAAACTCTTTAAGAGTGGGAAGAGCCTAGCTAAATTGCACATAGTAGCGAAAGATTGAATAGACATGAGATGAGATTCAGGAAATCCAGGTTCTGGTCTCAATTCCTTGCCAGTTGACTTAATATTTACTAACCTTAGTTTCCTGTAAACATATTTAATTATATTCTAGAAACAATGATCCCTTCCAGCCTTAAAATGTTAGGACCCCATTAAAGTGATATCAGCACACTAATTGCAAGCTCTCCTGGTATCCGGCAAATAACTCTCTTAGTATCTGCATATAGCAAGCATGTAAGTATCTCTGGAAAATGAGTATAAATTATAGCGATATATGTAGTTCATTGTCAACATAGGAAACTTAGAAGCTTTAGGTTAAAATTAGTTAGATTTAGTAAAGACCAGTGATTGTAATATTATATACAATATAAGTTTCAGGAATAATGAGCTAGTAGTGATCTGTAGTCACAATAACATTTTAACCCCTAATCTTTCTTTACTGCCAGGCATACTTCAGGCTTGTTTTTCTCTATTGTCCATAGGAACAATGGATGCAAACACATTTAATATAAGGTTAAACTAAGAAGAGGGATTTTTCCTGGGAAAGGTGATCTTAGTACCCTATAAAACAAAAATAAGTGAATTGGGAATTGTGTATCTAGAATGTCTTAGATTATAATTTTTTCTTAGTACTGTTTCTGTCAGCATTGGTAACAGAAAATTGATAAGCAGAAGTTTTTTGTAATTAAAACCATATCCATAGTCTTTTTTCCCCCATAGTTTTAGAGACTCTCAAGATTAGTGAGGATATCATAGCAGTCATTTAGACATGATTTCTCAACCTTGTCACTATTGATGCTTTGGGCTGATAATGCTTTGCTGTTGGGAGCTGTCTTGTGCATTGTGGGTTTAGAAGCATCCCTAGCCACAACCCACCAGATGCCAGTAACACCACCACCCCTTCTTCCCAGTAGTATCAACAAAAACTGTCTCCAGACATTGCCAAGTATCACCTGGGAGACCAAATGGTATTCCCCCCAAAGTTGTGAACCGTGGATCTAGTCCAAATTCCTACCCAGTACTAGAATGTCTGTTGTAGTATCATCACTGCTGAGCATGTAGTCAGCCTGTGCTTGAGCGTTTCTGAGTGCAGGAGGCTGATTGTAGACAAGAAAACCTGCTGCGTATCTCCCAAGAACTTTCTTACCATCTAATTACCACCTTTGAAAAATGGGATGGGGTTCCTCAAAAACAAATCTATTTTCAACAGATGAACATTTACCCAATTGCCCTCTTCAACTACGAAACACCCAAAAATGCCAAATAAAAGTATTACATTTAATGCACAGTTGAGCTTGTGAGAGAATAAGGGAAATCCCCTAGGCAAGAAAGAAGTCAAAGAAAAGAAATTTAGACAGCATTAAACAAATGAAGAGATTGTGTAGGGGCCAAGGGATTTGAATTTTAATGGCCAGGAAGGGATAAAATATGAAGCCTTGCCTTGGGTCTACATAAAGAAGAAAGTTAGAACTCAGAATTCCACATGAAGCCTAAATTTTCAGTGAAAGATAGATTTGATCATTTTTACCCTCTGGCATAGAAAGACAAACGCAAAACTTGTCTCTCTTGGCCTGAGCTCCTAGTTGGGGGTAGGGGAAATGGTGTTTTTGGAATTGTTTTCTCTACCCTCATGCAGGTTGGACATTTTTACCCTGGGGCAAAAGTAGGTTTATAGTTCTGAGAACATGAAACACAGAATTTATTTTTGTGTTATTATTCATTAATATTGTATTATTTTCCATACAAACAACTGTAAACCTACTTTTGACCCACCCTGTAGTATTGAAATGACTCTGGAACAGCCAAGGTAAGTCATTAAGTGGTTCTAGGCTGGTAACAATTGTTGAAGCTCTGGGAGGCACATTCTCAACCCAAGCCATTTCAGATTCTCATAGTTAAAGCCTACTATAAATGAGATTACACTTTAAATGTATAACATTTAGGAATAGACTCCCTCCCTCTGGTTAATATGAATTCCAGATAATGGGAATATTATGGTGTTTAAAATTATGAAACTCTTAAGAAGACAAGACACTATCAAAACATAAACAGAATTTGGGGTGAGGGAACCAGAACTTGCAGAAATTTTTAAATTATTGAAGTAAATAACTTATTCAGCAAATTAGATACAGCTGAATAGGAAGGTAAACCTGAAGAAGTTACCCAGGATACAGCAGAGAAAAAAAAAAAGATGGAAATATGAAAAAGGTTAAGAGATACAAAGGGTAAAATGAGAAGGTCTATCATAAATCTGAAAATAGTTCCAGAAGAAGATAAATGGAAGAGGGACAGTAGTTAAATAGAGAATGGCTGAACTTTTTCCAGAATTGGTGAAAGAAATGAGTCCTCAGATTCAGAAGCCCAGTAATCCTGAGCACTACAAATAAAAATAAATCTGTATCTGGACACAAAATTGTAAAGCTACAGAACATGAAAGGCAAAGAGAATGTTAAAAGCAACTCAAAATAAAAGACCAATTATTTACAAAGGAAAGACTATCAAACCCACAGCTAATTTCTCAGCAGCAACATTGGAAGCCAGAAAACTGGAATATTTCAGAGTGATGAGAAAAATATCAACAACCTAGAATTTTAAACTTAGCTACACTATCAACATTAGTATGAAATAAAGACCTTTTCAAAGAGACTAAGAAAATTTACCATTAACAGACAGACCCTTGCTAATTGAACTGCTCAAGGATGTACTTCAGGAAGAAGAAAATTGAACCTAAGATGGAAGAAATAAGAGCTAAGAAAGAATGGTGAGCTAAATAATTGGTAAACCTGGGGTAAATATTTCCAAATAAGCATTGACTTATTTAGTATAATGATGACTATATATTGTCTTTAGACTTTAAGTCAAATATGTCTGTTGACATTTTAAATATAGTCACTAAAATAATAGAAATAGAGTGTATAACTTCTAAACTATTAGTGGAGGGGTAGAAAGGAAGGACAGATGAAAAATAAATCCAATAAAATTTAGGAAAAATAGGAAAACAGCACAGAAAAGGAAGGGTAAAAAGCAGTGGTATCATAAAATGATAAAATGAAAATATACCAGCATTTAACAATAAAATCAGATGGACTATGAACTCTGATAAAATGAGAGTAATCAGATTCAATAATAAAATCAGATTTAGCTGTATGCTCCTACAGGAAACATAAATTATAAGGACTTAGTTCATAGTTAAAAGGATAGGAAAAAAGATAATTTAAATGAATATTAACCAAGAAAAGGGGGACTATTTTTATCAGATAAAAAACAATTTAACATAAAAAGCTTCATGGAGAATAAATAAGAAGTAGTACAATTCTACAAGTAGAGAAAAAATTATGCAAAAAGGTAATTAAACTTGTGTGTTCTTAATAAGCTAGCCTCAAAATATGTGAGGCAAAAATGGACAGAATTTCATGAAGATAGCAAATCTTAGGAGAAATTTAAACACACCTGTATTAGTTAGTAGTTGTATTGAGCTTATAAAAAATTGGTAAGGATATTATGACTAACATAATTAAAATGGCTTGATATAATGGGTATATGGTTGACCTTGAATAACACAGAGGTTAAGGACCCCAACTACCCATGCAGTAATAAATCTGAGTATAACTTTGACTCCCCAAAAACTTAAGTACTAACAGTGTGTTATTGACTGGAAACCTTACCATAACATAAACAGTCGATTTTAACACACATTTTGTATATTGTGTGTATTATAAGCTGTATCTTATGATATATAAGCTAGAGAAAAGAAAATGTTATTAAGAAAATCATAAGGAAGAGGAAATACACTTGTAATACTTACATATTATTGAAAAAAATCCAAATGTAAGTGGACCTTCACAGTTCAAACCCATGTTGTTCAAGGGCTAATTATATATAGAAATCATGCACTAATAATTTAAGGGTTCTTAATCTTTTCAAGCATAAATGGAACATGGATATAAGCTGACCGTGTATTATTCCAAAAGCAAGTTTTAGTAAATGCCAAATATTGGTACCACACAGATCTGTTTTTGAACCCATATTTAGTGCAATTAAGTCAGTGGCACCCCCAAAAAAATACTAACTATAATATCCCATATTTTTAGAAATTAAAAAAATACATTCTAAATACCCAGTGATTTTTTAAAAATCAATAATCATGGACATAAGAAAGTATTTAGAATGGAATAATAAGAAGAGCACATATCAAAATTTGTGAGATGTCAGTAAAGCACTTGGAAGAAAATTAAGCCTTCATATACTTATATTAGAGCAGAACTTTAACTGAAAATTAACAAGCTATGTGTCTGACTTAAGAATTAAAAAAAACCCAGCAGAGTAATAATTTAAGAGGAAGGAAATAATAAAGATAAGAGCAGAAATAAGTAAAGTATGAATTTTAAGAAACCCAATAGAACAGAGGAGCAAAACCAAAAGATGTTTCCTTGAAAAGCCAACTAAATTGATGAATCTGGTAAAACAAAGGAAAAAAGAGAGACACAGGCAATACAAAGAATGGGAAAAAAGTGTATACGTTAAAAGAATGTATTTTATAGTATGTGAATTGTCTCAATTTTTAAAAAAGGGAAAAGGTATCCCATGAATAACTTTATGCTGATAAATTTTAAAGCATAACTCAAACTGACTTATTAATAAGATATAGAAACTTGAAAATCTATAACTACTTTAAAAATTGAAATAAATAAAAATTTGTCTCCCTATGAACTGATAATACAACCCATAGGCCCAGTTGATTTTACAGGTGAGTTTCACTAAATATTTAAAGAACAGATAGACATATTTTTCCACAGCATAGAAAAAGAGGAAAGATGCTTTTCAACTCAGTTTGAAGTTATTTTTATCTTGATGCCAAAATTAGAGGAGGACAGGAAGAGAAGATAATTATAGGCTATTATCTCTTATGAACATAGATGCTAAATCCAAAGAAACCTAACAGTATCAGAAATTAGAGAGCTATGGAGCAAGAGAAGTTCTAAAAATCTAGCTAGAGTATAAATTGGTATAACCACTTTTGAGAGCAGTTTACCAATATCTAGTAAAATTGAACATGCTTATACTTTAAAACCTAGCAATTCTAATTATATAGTATAAAGACACATGTCCACAAGAATACATGACATTACAAAGTTCTAAGAATGCAAAGTTAGAGTGGGGTGGGAGTGAGGCTTATTAGTATTTATCAACAGGAGAATGGATGTATGGGTTCCATAAAATGGAGCACTATTAATGGCAATCAAGATGAATAATGCTCAAAAAATAATATTAAATGCAAAAGGAAACTGAAAACTACATATAATGTAGTGCCACTTACATGAAGATTAAAAACATACAAAATTCAATGCAGTTTACCTACATATATAAAAAAGAAATGAAAAGAAATAAAACATGCATGATTAAAAGGAACCTGAAGACTACATATAATATAGTGCCATTTACATGAAGATTAAAAGCCATACAAAATGCAATGCAGTTAACCTACATATATGGAAAAGAAATTAAAACATGCATGAAACTGTTAACTCCAATTATAAGATAGGAGGGAGGGAATGGAATGAGACTGGGAAGGAGTAGGGGGCTTCTGCGGTATATATACATATGTATCTGAAGGAGATGGGGCAAAATGCTTAGATGTGTATAAGGTAGATGATGGTACAGAAATGTTTCATACTTTTTCATATTCTTGAAATATTTCATTAAAAACAAGCACTGTGTCAATTCCAGTACTCTATTCTAGAATTTTGTTTCTCTAGGATTAATAAGAATGACCAACCCAGCCACTGTTATGATACCCCAGGGTGGAAATGTGTCATCTTCCATGATGGCAACAGGCCACAATTCAGAGCTGCAGCCCAGGACTCCTCGCCCTGCTTCTCAGTCAGGTAACTACCCCCAGTCTTTTAGGATCAAAGTGGCTGGAACTCTGTGCACAGATGATTACAAAATTCGTGTCTCTGATGCAATTCCCAACTGCCCAACTTAAATGCCACCTCTTTACAAAATCTGCCCTAATTTCTTCAAGCAAAAAGTCATCGTTTCCTTCTCAGAATTTCTCATTATTCTCTTACCAGTCTTACCACAACATTCCTAAAAATGCATTTTTTGGCCTACTTATTCCTGCAGGGTACCCCATGAAAGAGCATTCTAAACGGTGACGTAAATTTGATAAATTGATCATCCTCCTGGAGGTACAAAATTAACATACTAGAGGCACTGAAAGTCTTACAGTAAAGGAACCCTTCTAAAGTTGTTAGGTCCACTGTTTCCCAAACCTAATTGACTGTGTTTGGTTTGGTTTGGTTTTCTATAACACTAACGAACATAGTTCCCAGAATGTGCTTTGAAAATATCATGCCACATTTTATGTTTGGCTCTATGTCCACTTTTGACTCATAAGCTCTTTTAGACAAGATTTATCTTTACGTCATTCTGCTTTGCATGTAGATGTTCACAAACATTTCACCAAATGGTACCAGCAGATTTTACTCTATATTTGCAGAATTGCCAAGACTACTGTTCTAGGGTCTTGGTTGCACTAAGTTAATTTTTGCTTTGTTAACTGTCTTTAAACAGATGCAATGGATCCACTCCTCTCTGGGCTCCATATACAGCAGCAAAGTCATCCCTCAGGATCTTTAGCACCCCCGCACCACCCAATGCAGCCTGTCCCTGTGAACAGACAAATGAACCCAGCTAATTTTCCCCAGCTGCAGCAGCAGCAGCATCAACAGCAGCAGCAGCAGCAACAGCAACAGCAACAGCAACAGTTGCAGGCGAGACCCCCACAGCAACATCAGCAGCAACAGCCACAGGGAATTCGACCCCAGTTTACTGCCCCAACTCAGGTGCCTGTTCCTCCAGGCTGGAACCAGCTGCCTTCTGGAGCCCTTCAGCCTCCTCCAGCCCAAGGTTCTCTGGGGACAATGACTGCAAACCAGGGGTGGAAGAAGGCTCCCTTGCCTGGCCCAATACAGCAGCAACTCCAGGCAAGACCATCCTTAGCCACGGTACAGACACCTTCCCATCCTCCCCCTCCATATCCCTTTGGCAGCCAGCAAGCCTCACAAGCCCATACAAACTTTCCTCAGATGAGCAATCCAGGCCAGTTCACAGCTCCTCAGATGAAGAGCATGCAGGGCGGGCCCTCCAGGGTTCCAACACCCCTGCAGCAGCCCCATCTCACCAACAAGTCTCCTGCCTCCTCACCCTCCTCCTTCCAGCAGGGATCCCCTGCATCCTCCCCAACGGTTAACCAAACTCAGCAGCAGATGGGACCAAGGCCACCTCAAAATAACCCACTTCCCCAGGGATTTCAACAGCCTGTCAGCTCTCCGGGTCGGAATCCTATGGTTCAACAGGGAAACGTGCCACCTAACTTCATGGTGATGCAGCAGCAACCACCAAACCAGGGGCCACAGAGTTTACATCCAGGCCTAGGAGGTGAGGAACACTGAAGCTATTTGTGTTAGTAAATCTGCTGGAGCTAGATCTTAGTGGAACTACAATTTTGAGATAATGGAGGGAGTGAAATAAGGATGTAATTATTTGGTTTTGTGGATATAGTGGTGGTGTTTGATATAAATTAGTTAACTTGATACATTATGCAGTATCTTACTGGTTATATTTGAGCTAGCCCTCTGGATAAAAATACAGGTAAAATTCAATATAGAGATGCTTATTTTGTTTTCAAATTATTTTTGCTTGATCTTGTACTAGTAAATTAAAATGTCAAAAAGAAATATACATTGCATTAACAACTTATAATGCTCAGCTATAGAAAAAATTAAGATTATGCAATAGAGCAATGAAAAGTACAGGGTCTTATTGGGGAAAAGGCCCATGTAGTCTTCAATTTTGATAATCCTAAATTAGTAACATAGCATGATATGTGTTAAATTTGATTAAAGTATTAAAGGGGAGTAAGTTCAGAAATCATTGACTTTTATAGTTTTATAATGCCAATGCCTGCTCCTTAGAGAGGGAATTCCACCAGTTATACCTAAAGGAGATTTATTTATTTATTTTGTAAGGTGCCTCTTGTATGAAGAAAAAGCAATGGAGCTTAATGTGTGAGGTAAAACGATTACAGTAAAACTTATCCATCTCCATGTTTATTATTTATTCTTATTAATCATTGATCTAGTGCACATGAATGTGCTTGGAGCTTTTCAGTAAGGTATAGAGAGTGTCAGTAATGCTGTCATCTGATAAACACACCCCCCCACCAAAAGACACCCATTGCCTACCCAGAAAAAACCCTTGCATCTTTAGTGCAACATAGCAAAGGCATGTTCCCATGGTTTCAGGTGAAATTAAGTTGCTCATCAGTCTTTTCACTCTCTTATAATTAATTTTATGGACATGCAGGCTCCAATATTTTTTAATCCTAAGAAGTTTTAGAAAATGCAAGAATGTTTCAGCTCCAAATTTCACTGTTCTGGGCATCTAGCCCTGGAGTGGAAGCTGGGTAGTCCCTCCTGCAAATGTGATTTCTGATTTAATTACAATGAAAGCATGCAAATGGGGACTTGTCACTACTAAAGAAAGGACAAATGCATATTTGCCTACAAAGTGTTTTTCAGGACATTGCAAAATTTGGCCCTTAAAAAAATAAATGGACTAACACAAAAAATATTAAGTGAGCTTTAGGTATTGATGCTTTCATAGAGCAGTTGATGTGCTCACCTAGGTGATCTGGCCACATCAAGGCCTACGTTATAAACAATGAATGGGTTCTGAGATTCTCCTTATTACAGATTTTCTGAAATTAAACTTTCTATAAAAAGAAGTAATACTTCAGTGAGATTCCATTAGAGCGTGGGTTTTGGTACCAAAGCTGTCAAAATTGCAGCAAACTTTATGAGAGGAAGTCATGATGATAAATTTTATATAGCCTAACTTTGAAGCTCCTATAAATCATTTCTAAAAAATAATAATGGGGGGAATTTTTCTATAAAGGAGATTGTCATCCATTCCCCTCAGTGGAGGGGAAAAAAACAAACCACATAGCTATGCTTAATATCAGGACCCAGCTTTTGTTTTATAGTATTTCTTACGAATTTGTTTGAACATGAGAGAATTTATTCCATTGGTACCTGTGTTAAAGTATGTAAAGTTTGGGGGTTCGCTCTATTACAGAGGAAAATAAAGAGCTTTAAACCTTGCTGTGACGTGGCCTCAGATCACATTTAGGGAGCAGATTGCCATCTTTTCCTTGGCATGTTCTAAGTGTAAATTTTTTAGTATTTCGTTTTCATTTTGACAATGCTCATGTAAGAGATTGTGTTGATTTTTTTAACCATCTTTCCCAACCTGATTATTAAAGATCTTACCAGTGTGACAGAGAGCTAAGCCAGTGGAGACTTCATGCAGCTCATCCTTCCTTATTCATTCCACATCTAAGCAAGAGTATAAATTTGCCAGGTAACTGCCTTACTCATTGTTTTCTATTAAGGAATGCCTAAACGCCTCCCACCTGGCTTCTCAGCAGGACAGGCCAATCCGAACTTTATGCAAGGTCAGGTGCCTTCGACAACAGCAACCACCCCTGGGAATTCAGGAGCCCCTCAGCTGCAAGCAAATCAAAACGTCCAGCATGCAGGTTTGTTTTCTGTGATTTATTCAGCAAGCATTTCTTGAGCATTGTGTGGTAGATACTGTGATAATAAGCAACAAGGGTAAACATAGGTCCTGGTTTCTCCCCTTAATTTCAAACCCATAAATATGAATTATTCTTTCAAGGCAGTAATTGAGGTATCAAAAGTAGATAAAATGTCTCAGGAACCTGGAAACGCCTAAAGAAAGGAAATGAAACTTGAGTTACAGCAATTTTTTCTTTTTTGAGAAAACCAAATAGTAAATATTTTAAGCTTGGCAACTAAACTGTGCTGTTGTGGTACAAAAGTAGCCAGAGACAATACGTAAAGGAATGAGTTTGGCTGTGTTCTATTTACAGACTGGTAGCAGGCCTGATTTGGCTCATGGACTATAGTTTGCCAACCCCTGAGTTAGTAAAAAGGTGTTTTTTACTAACAGGGCAAATGGTGTTTGTGGCAGAGAAAACTATAGGTACAGAGGCATGGAGGCACATGGCATTTTGGACAACTGCTACTTTAAAAATCTCTGTATAGTGGATGTTAGCTGTGTTTATGCTGAGTGTCTGAATTCTGATTTACACTGTGGTATTTGAAGACCAGACTTCAATCAGTATTGGTTTAATGCCAACAGCGTGTATTACATATAAGAAAATTCGAAGGAGAAATAAAGTGGAGCAGAACAGTTAAAAAGTTTGTAAAACAGCATTGTATAAGTCCAGCCTTCATGTTTCTGGTTGCTTAGGTATCATACAAGTAATCCTCTTACCCTTTCTCATTCAGGCAGTTAGGACTGAGTTAGTGCAAATATTTCCTCAACTCCATCCCCACTTGGAGTCAATTTAGTTGTGTGGTTCCAGCTTTAATTGTAAATCACTAAGGAATGAGAAAAATTCTAAGTTAACAAGAAATAGTTCAAACTACCTCTTGAAGGGCGAGGGTTAGGGCAAACTGCTTGTCTTTCCCTACCTGCTGGTGCAGAACTGCATTCCTGAGCTTTGTGAAATCGTGTTTTCTGTAGGAAGTTTTAAAACAGTGATAAAATCATGATTCCTCCACCCAAGCACAGCTCTGTGCATTTGTATATGGTGCCTCCCACATACTGTTTTCATTTCCCCCTTTATGCCATCTAAGGTATCTCTACTCCTGCCTCCCTTTTTCTGTACTCTTACCCTACTTTATTTTTACAGTTAGGTTTTACTTCTTCCTGTAAAAATACTTGTCTGTTATTGTCTTGTGCCAACTAGACTTCAAGGTGTCAGGGATTTGGTCTATCTTGTTTATTGATGTTACTTTAGTACCAAAAGTGCCTTGTACATAGGCACTCAATAAATAATTGTTGATTGGATGAATATACACTGGCATATTTAGTGTATATACAGTGTTAATGGAGTTCTCCTTAAGAGCTTATAAGACTGGTTTAGCAAATCTTCCTTGAGATTCAGGAAAACTCTGAATAGTGGGAGCAACAGATAGTTTGTCCCCTGCCTCCCTGGCTGGAGCATGGACTAGCTTCGTAACTTTGTTGTGCCTGCCACTTTGTAGTCCCCATTTAAAAGCAAAAAATAAAAGGGAGATAAAATAAACTAGAAGGTTATTCAGTAAGAAGGGAGAGATAATGCAAGTAGCTATAGGAAAATCCCAAAGACCCAAAATAAGTAAACAATGCAACAAGCCAGGCAGTGTTCTTTGTCTAAATTAGAAATCACTGAGAAGAATAGAACATGTCCCGTGGGGTCCACCAGGAACTGCCAAGAGGATGGTCACTGAAGTTTTAATATCCTTTTTAACTATTCTGTATCTACAGCTTCTGGGTCATCTGTCAGTTGACTCCTACCAGAGGCTCAGTTTTCAGATCAGGATTAAATAATTTTTACCACACTGGGGCAGAGGAGATAATGTCCTTAGGAAGTATTAGGTATTCTTTTCTTTAAAGTGCAGCATTCAGATATCACACAGATAGTCATTATTACTTTTTCAAGAAGCATTTTTAATGTCTTGTCGGCATTGTTGAGGTTTTCCTAAGAGGGTGTATCACATTCTTTGTTTCCTTGGCTCATCTAAAGCAGGGCTTATTTCACTAGCCTACAGTGTTTTTCATTAATTTTCATCATCTTTTTAATCTACTCATTATCCATATTTACTTAACTCAAGAAAGGCTACCCCTGGCTGATGTAGCTCAGTGGATTGAGCGCGAGCCTCCCAACCAGAGGATCACAGTTTGATTCCCAGTCAGGGCAGATGCCTGCGTTGTGGGCAGTTCCCAGCGAGGGATGCACGAGAGGCAACCATAAATTGATATTTCTCTCCCTCTCTCCTTCCCTTCCCCTCTAAATATAAATAAATTAAAAAAAGAAAAGAAAGGCTAAAACCAGACCATACCCTGTGACATATTCACATATGTTCTCTTAAGGCCCAGTTCCCACCCCAGACTGAGATCTGTTACTAGACCCTGCAAGTGAGGGCAGGTATCACAGGGAAGGTGCCATGTTCTACCCAAAGACTCCCAGGAAAAAGCACAAGTTCTTATTGAACTTGGCTGTCACGTTAATCAACCCTACTCCACGATCTCCCCAACATGCCATCCGGAGCCCACCTTGACATCCACAGCTAGAGGCTGAAACCCAAGCAGGCCTGGAGGGTGGACCCCAGCCATCAGTTTAGGAAAAATTCATTTGGCCATAAACAGATTCAGTGAGTTATGGAGCACAAGTCTTTTTTAAATAATGAGTTGCTGCCTTGCTCTTCATTTAATATGAAAGAAAGTAAACTTTATTGATCTTTGAAATGTTATCTTTAAGTTACCTAATAGCAGTAGTGAAATGGATTCTTCTCCTCTATTGTATGGTTATTGAGAATGTAATAATTATCCCACAGTCAAATCTCCACACTTTAGAAAACCCACAGAAAGTGTGTCAAGCACAGCACATTTGTTTATGTTGGTCAGATATATGGGTGGTGGGTGGTTTTCTAATTAAGGTAATTTGAGTATCTTAATACCAATAAGATAATAGTATTTCTTTCTGAAACTGTGTTTGTTTGTTTTTTTAAGGTGGTCAAGGAGCTGGTCCTCCTCAAAACCAGATTCAGGTGTCCCACGGGCCACCAAATATGATGCAGCCCAGCCTCATGGGAATTCATGGCAACATGAACAACCAGCAGGCCGGTAGTTCTGGGGTTCCTCAGGTGAACCTGGGCAACATGCAAGGCCAGCCCCAGCAGGGCCCACCATCTCAGCTGATGAGCATGCACCAGCAGATTGTGCCCTCCCAAGGCCAGATGGTCCAGCAACAAGGAAGCTTGAACCCTCCAAACCCTATGATCCTTCCAAGGACCCCGCTTATGCCACAGGGCCAGATGATGGTGAACCCCCAGAGCCAAAATCTTGGGCCCTCACCCCAAAGGATGACCCCGCCCAAGCAGATGCTTACCCAGCAGGGCCCACAAATGATGGCGACACATAACCAGATGATGGGGCCTCAGGGGCAAGTTTTGCTCCAGCAGAACCCAATGATAGAGCAGATCATGACCAATCAGATGCAGGGGAATAAGCAACAGTTTAACACTCAGAACCAATCCAATGTCATGCCGGGACCAGCACAGATAATGAGGGGACCAACTCCAAACATGCAAGGAAACATGGTGCAGTTTACGGGACAGATGTCAGGACAGATGCTGCCCCAGCAAGGGCCTGTGAACAACAGTCCTTCTCAGGTTATGGGGATTCAGGGGCAGGTGTTACGGCCCCCAGGGCCCAGCTCACACATGGCCCAGCAGCATGGTGACCCTGCTACTACAGCAAATAATGACGTCAGCTTGTCTCAAATGATGCCTGATGTTAGCATGCAACAAAACAACATGGTTCCCCCCCACGTGCAGGCCATGCAGGGAAACAGTGCCTCGGGAAACCACTTCTCGGGCCATGGAATGCCTTTCAATGCACCTTTCAGCGGAGCACCCAATGGAAATCAGATGTCCTGTGGTCAGAATCCAGGCTTCCCAGTCAATAAGGACGTCACACTCACAAGCCCATTGTTGGTTAACTTACTGCAGAGTGACATCTCTGCAGGCCATTTCGGGGTAAACAATAAGCAAAACAATACCAATGCAAATAAACCGAAGAAGAAGAAACCCCCTCGGAAGAAGAAAAATAGTCAGCAAGATCTAAAGTAGGTTGTGATAGATTTTTGCTCAAATCTTATTTATTTCTATGTGGACTTTTTTTGATGAAAAATTTTAAACATATATAAAATTAGATTAGTATAATGAACTCACCCTGCTTCAACAAATTTCAGCTCACAGCCTATAGTGCCTTTATCTGTGCTCTACCCATTACCCTCTTGATTATTTTAAAGCTAATTTATTTAAAATATTTCAGTATGTACTTCTAAAAGATAAGGACAGATTTTTTAAGACCATATAATACTATTAGCACATCTAGAAAAATAATACTTCCTTCATATTCTCAGATATCCAGTATTTAAATTTCTGTGATTATCTCAAATTAATTTTTTTTTACAGTTTGTCCAAATAAGGTTTCAAACAGGGTTCATGCATTGCAATCAACTAATATATGTCTTTTGTGTCAATAGTCTCTGGGGGGTTGTGGCACTCGGAACCTGAAAAATAGCCAGTTCTACCACAGTACAACTCCTCAGAGCACTTCAGGCTTATAAAGGCTGTTGGGGAACCAGAAAGGCCCAATGTGTCTTGGAAATGAAAACCACTTTGGAGATCCCCTGCTGTCTCCCAAATAGAAAATGGTTTTTGTACAGGTGCCTTTCCTTTAAAGCTTCTTTATTATCCCTAGAAGTTTAAAACCTCACACTGAGATGATCGGACCTTTTAAATAAGTTACCCTTTTGGTAAAGGGTTCACCAGGTGAGTTCTTTTGCAAGGTCACAGCAGGAAGGACAATTTAGACTTCATTTTCTAAAGCAAAGTGTTCATTTAAGTCTTATTTTGGCTTTAATAAAATAGTTCCAGAAAGAATACTGATTAAACTGAACTTTCTGCTTTTAATGATATATTAATAGGAAATAGTGACAAGTGAATGTGAAATAGGCTAATTGAAATAAATTACTAGAACTATGGAATAGGGGAGCTTTAGATAAACAAGCATACATGTTCAAAATAAAACCAATTACCTTTCTCTCAGCTTCCTTATTTCTTTGGTTGTACTGTAATATATCATGCTCACTTGCTGCTGCTTGAATCTCATGAATCAATAATTATATATTAACAACCTGTATTCTCCTGAGTTCAGACTCAATAAGCCTTTTAATTATAGAATTTTTCCAATAGATCTAAGTTGAATTCTATACTGCTTATCAACCTCTGGGAATATTTTTTGTGGTAATGTTTATTCCTCCCAGTACTCTTAAAAGTAAAATTGTAAGATTATTCAGTTGCTGTTGGTATGCATTTTGGCCGTCTTCACCAGCCCTGAGGGAGAGTGTTTACTCTTGGGGGGTGCAGATTATGAAAAGGCATTATACAGTATCACTCCCTAGGAAAGGGAGACAGTGTGTTTAATGGGAAGAGCACCTAATTTCGGCTCTTCTACCAGCTCACTGTGGAACCTTGGGCCTGTGTCTTACACCTCTTTAGGCCTTTGTTTTTTTATTTATAATATAAGGTGGCTGGACTAGGCACCCAAGATTTTTTTTAGCAGTACAGTTCTTTGAAAGTAAAGAATACTATAGAATCCGTGACTATAATTTGAAGTGAGAGAGAAGTCATGTAAGAAACAAATCCATGCAGGCCCCTGAGTATGCTAAGGACCTATTTCAGGTTCTAAATTTCCATGTTCTATGGTATGGCTTTTTAAATGGATTAAAGGTAAGGCTTATGAAACTACCCAGAATACAGTGAAATAATACACTGTCAAAAAGTACGTGACCAAGATCAGGACAAAGAGAACCTTAAGGTCAGAAAAGCAAGGTACAAATAGGAGTAAGATTACAAACAAAATGAGGATGTGAACACTCTGGTTCTTTGGGAATGTGGTGTTAGTAGATAACATTTTCTCCATTTCTTTCCCATTAAAAATTTTAAGCTACACCTAGGCAAAAATTAAAGCATTCCAAAATCAATGGGATGTCTACAGGTACTCTGCAACAAAATTAATTAGCTTCGTTCTGGTATTCTCCATCTTTTTTTTGTTCTGAGTACCATTTTCACCAGCAGCCTACAGCTTCTTGCCAGGTATTATAAACTGTGGGAGCCACCATTGTAATATCCACAAAAAAGAGACAATCTGGACTACTAGTTGAATTTGATACACCAGAGATAGTTTGGTTTCACAGGAACAGTACTTTATAGTGTTGATAACCCAAACTGGGATCAAGTCTTAAAACCTCTAAAAGATGGATGATTACATGAAAATCATTATATCAGAAATTTGCAGAAGGCTCTTTGAGTAAATAGCTGTGCTGTTGGATTGAGTAGATTTTAAATTTTAATGAAATTGCCAGATTATTTTTATGCTAAATGTTAAATATTTTATCAAGACTAGAGAAATATAAATAGTGGTAGGGATGATCATGCAAACAGATTTTAGTTCTTCAGAAATGGGATAGGTTAAGGTAATTTTGTGTATGAACTGTACAGTTTACTCAAATGTGTAATTTGTTTTTAGCACCCCAGATACTCGCCCAGCCGGTCTAGAGGAGGCTGATCAGCAGCCCTTGCCTGGAGAACAAGGAATTAACTTGGACAACTCAGGCCCTAAACTGCCAGAATTTTCAAACCGACCACCAGGTGATAAAATGTTAAAGATTATATACTTGTCATCATTTATACAGCATTACAAGACTTCTCTTCAAGGATACTGTAGTACATTATTTAATCTCCTAACTATGCTAGCAGTTTAATGTGTCTAGTATTTGGAAAATTTGCCTTGATAGTAAGTAAAAAGTTCAAATGTAATTTCTGATAGTATATTGATTCTGCTCAAATTAGTTTTTATTTTATGTCCTCATTAGATCAGACTGAAATGTCAAGTGCCTCTTCATTCTTGTCAATCTCAAGGTTCTATTTGGCATCAAAATGGAATAAGATTCAATGAAAAGATGATTTTTGCTCTAATCCTGCTTGCCTGCATCTTTCCTGCAGCCTTTTCTACTGGGGCTTTCTCAGAGCAGAGAACTACCACAGTTTAAAATAAGAAAGATACTTGTGTACCTACTGCCTAACTTAATAATTAGGACCAGTATTGTTGAATCCCTCGGCGTTGTACCCCTTTCTCATGATAAAATAATATTACCCTCTAAATGTTGAAAAATTATGTTGAAAAGGAAAAAGTTTCCAAAATTCATTTATTCCAGCCTAGAATCATAGAACCAAATACGCCTGTTACAATATCTCTACACCTGAGCAGTGATTTGTAACCTTACTCCCCTGTGAGACAGTTGGAGACACACAAACCTGTCACACTGCAGACATTCATCTCTAAGTGTGCAAAGGGTTATGTTTTGTTTCTTCCTCATGAGTTATTCCACCTCCTTTTGGCCTTATAAGTGAGAGTGGTGTTATTTTAGGGATAAACTTTAATCCACCCCTAATTTATGTATTCTAAAAGTGAATCAAAAAGTCCACCATGATGTCAATAATTTGTATTATTTATTACAAATTATTTGGGCATATCACACTTCCAGTCAGTGAATTGCAGCAGCACAATTGAGGCTGGGGGGTCACCAGTCTTTGCCTATATGTCTGGAAGGCATTACGAACAGGAAGGTACCTTCTTCCCTCAGACACATCTAAATTCTTGTTATATGAATCCCAAGGGTCCTCACACCTGGGATTATTGCTTCCTTTTTACGGTTTGCACACTGGAAGCCTGCAGGCTGAATTTGGCCTATAATGTGTTTGAATTGTCATGCAATATCTTAACACAAATAAAAACCGGAATTTAAGTGCCTCTACACAGCATTCGTTCTGCAGTTTGCCTCTGTCCACATGTCTACTTCTGTCTTATATCGGCCTACTTCTCTTCTTCACTACCAGCCTGACCCCTAAAAGCATATGCTTGCACTTCTTGGTTAATAAATTTGGTTCTTGATTATGTCATGTGCACTGTGTGTGTCCTGGCTTTTCCTCTCCACCATTCTGTCATGGCAACACCCATCTGTCATATCGTTAGTGTCATTTGGACTGCTGCCTCTAGTTTCTGGAACATTACAACAGCCCTGCCCTTAACTGTTACTTTTGAGAGGCTGCTGTATTGTCTGTGCTGCTCTCATTTGCGTTTAGTGTACTGTCTGGTGGCCTGATTTTAAAACTACAAGGCATTTGTGTCATTGCCCTGACATCAAGAGGCTTCTACAGAACTTACAAGTTTCTCACCATGAGAACCTGAGTTAATTAAACCTGTGGAAATGCCATGTCATTGGCTTTATAAGTGTAAAGAAGTTACTTGAGCCTAAAACAAAAAAGGTTTTTTAAAAAAAAAAATCTTCAAAACTGGATTCTGCACATTGTACTCATTGGCGCCATGGAAATCTTTGGCCAGAAGATACTGATTCACTCTTGAGCACAGGTCTGACCCTGTGGATCAGCAGCATTTGGTAGCTGTCTGTGAAAATCTTGAGCCAGCTTCTCTTCCAAGTGCCAGAGCCAACCATTCTTTTCCCTGCACCTTCTTAAAACTTTCCAAATGTATTTTTCATGCAACCATGGAACAAATATCATTTGTGAAATTGTATCCCAGCTATATGCCCACTTTTTCCCAGTGAGCCATCTTTATTGAAATCGTGTAAGATTTTGGTTCTAAAAGCCAAGTAAAGTCTTCACAAAAGAAAGAACCATTTGAGATGTTGACTGCTGCTAACCTATAGGGCATTGTCCCTCAGAGTTCTTTTCTGAGTAAGTAAAATTATTTTTACTCCCGAGAGCTATGCTTCTGGCTTATTCTCCAAATGCGGATTCTTAGAAAATTAATATCCATAAAAAAACTCCAGTGCTTTCATTTTATTTTCAATGAGTGTATCAACTTCTGTTAGTTCCATCTATTTATTAAACTAATTTACGTTGGAAGGGCAGTTTAATTCATGTAGTTTCCCCCAAAGGATTGAACCTGAGGGATCCAGCATGGTGTGTGGAGCCAGTGGATTGGAGTAATTTTAAATCCCTCTTAAGGAATTGAATCCTAGAAATCTCATTTTACTTCTGTTGAAAGAATTAAAAGGCTATCTTCAATACTGGCATTTTCAACAAAACCAAGTCTTAAAAAAAAAAAAGTAATCTGTGCTAACAGAAAAAGTGAATCCTAGTTGCTTTACTTCATTCACAAATACAGTGAAATATTTATGCCTGCCTGAGACTCCAGTGCTGGGTGGTCAGTTCCTTGCTCTTGATGGAGTTTTTCTCATTTCATCTAAATGTTTGGCTGGTATAAACATGGCCACTTGCAGTGCATAGTACAGCATGTCTGTCTATCAGAGTCTTAGTACAGTAATGCCTTGTTGAGACCCTAAAGACCGAGGAGCTCAAGTTCATGATGCTTTGCTTTTGCTTCTTTAAGCACTGTGCCCTTTGCTTATGTTGAATAATGAGGGGCTGCCCCTGCCCCCTGGGAATGGGCATGCCTGAGCTGTTTGTGCACAGTCTGTGCCACCTAAATGAGTATTGCTTGGCTATACTCTAAAGGTAGCAAAGCTTTTCTTGCTAAAAATCTAACTTCCCTGATTTTGGGGGCTTGTTTTAGGTTATCCTTCTCAACCAGTTGAACAGAGACCCCTTCAGCAGATGCCTCCTCAGCTAATGCAGCATGTGGCACCCCCACCACAGCCACCACAGCAGCAGCCACAGCCACAACTGCCACCACCACAGCAGCAGCAGCCACCACCTCCCAGTCAGCCACAATCTCAGCAGCAGCAACAGCAGCAGCAGCAGCAGCAGCAACAAATGATGATGATGCTCATGATGCAGCAGGACCCCAAATCAGTTAGGCTTCCAGTCTCCCAAAATGTCCATCCCCCAAGAGGTCCCCTGAATCCAGATTCCCAGAGAATGCCCATGCAACAGAGTGGCACCATGCCTGTCATGGTCAGTTTACCAGGACCTGTCTCTGTGCCGCCGTCACCTGATAAACAGAGAATGCCAATGCCTGTGAATACTCCTTTGGGAAGCAATTCAAGGAAAATAGTATATCAGGAAAACCCACAGAATCCTTCCAGCTCACCACTGGGAGATATGTCCTCACTTCCTGAAGCAAGTAGCAGTGAAGTACCATCTGTCTCCGGAGGCCCAAATAACATGCCTTCGCATTTAGTAGTTTCCCAGAATCAGTTAATGATGACAGTGCCCAAACCTGGGCCATCTCCTCTTCCAGCAACTCAAGGTGCAACTCCCCAGCAACCCTCCATAAATTCCTTGCCTAGCTCTCATGGCCACCACTTTCCAAATGTGGCTGCTCCAACCCAAACATCTAGGCCTAAAACGCCAAACAGAGCTAGTCCCAGGCCCTATTATCCTCAGACACCCAACAACCGCCCTCCCAGTACAGAACCATCAGAAATCAGTCTATCGCCAGAAAGACTCAATGCCTCGATAGCAGGACTGTTTCCCCCACAGATTAATATTCCTTTACCTCCTAGGCCAAATTTGAACAGGGGCTTTGATCAACAGGGCCTAAATCCAACAACTTTGAAGGCCATTGGGCAAGCACCTTCAAATCTTACCATGAATAATCCTTCTAATTTTGCTGCCCCACAGACTCACAAATTAGACTCTGTGGTGGTGAATTCTGGAAAGCAGTCTAATTCTGGAGCAACAAAACGAGCAAGCCCAAGCAACAGTCGCAGGTCTAGTCCTGGGTCCAGTAGGAAAACCACTCCAAGTCCTGGGAGACAAAATTCAAAAGGCCCTAAACTTACTCTGGCCTCTCAAACAAATGCAGCCCTGTTGCAGAATGTGGATTTGCCAAGAAATGTATTGGTCAGTCCTACTCCTTTGGCCAATCCCCCTGTACCTGGGAGCTTTCCTAACAACAGCGGGCTGAATCCTCAGAATTCTACCATGCCTGTGGCTGCTGTGGGGAGCGCCCTTGAGGATAACAAGGAGAGCTTGAATGTGCCTCAGGACAGCGATTGCCAGAATTCCCAGGGTAGGAAGGAGCAGGTAAATGTTGAGCTAAAAGCAGTACCTGCCCAAGAAGTTAAAATGGTTGTCCCTGAAGAGCAATCCAAAAAGGATGGGCAACCTTTGGATCCTAACAAACTCCCCAGTGTTGAAGATAACAAAAATATGGTGTCTCCTGCTATGAGGGAAGCACCAACATCGTTAAGTCAACTTCTTGACAACTCTGGAGCTCCTAATGTGACCATTAAACCCCCTGGGCTTACAGATGTGGAAGTAACACCTCCAGTAGTTTCCGGGGAGGATCTGAAAAAAGCATCTGTCATTCCCACACTGCAGGATCCGTCTTCTAAAGAACCCTCAAATTCCCTAAATTTACCTCACAATAATGAGCCATGTTCAACCCTTGTGCATCCAGAATTGAGTGAGGTCAATTCTAATGTTGCATCAAGCATCCCTCCAGTAATCTCAAGACCTGTCAGCTCTTCCTCCATTTCCACTCCTTTGCCCCCAAATCAGATAACTGTTTTCGTAACTTCCAATCCCATCACAACTTCAGCTAACACATCAGCAGCTCTGCCAACTCACCTGCAATCTGCACTAATGTCAACAGTCGTCACCATGCCCAGCATGGGTAACAAGGTTATGGTTTCTGAGGGACAGTCCGCTGCTCAGCCTAATGCCCGACCTCAGTTTATTACACCTGTCTTTATCAATTCATCTTCAATAATTCAGGTTATGAAAGGATCGCAGCCAAGCACAGTTCCTGCAGCCCCACTGACAACCAACTCTGGCTTGATGCCTCCCTCCGTTGCAGTCGTTGGCCCTTTACACATACCTCAGAACATAAAATTTTCTTCACCTGTTCCATCTAATACGCCTTCCAGTACTCCTGCTCCAAACATACATGCAGGTCGACCCTTGGTCCTAAACTCACGAGCCACCCCTGTTCAGCTTCCTTCCCCGCCTTGTACAGCTTCTCCAGTTGTCCCTCCTCATCCCCCTGTCCAGCAAGTGAAAGAATTGAATCCAGATGAGGCTAGTCCTCAGGTGAGCACCTCAGCAGATCAAAGCCCTCTGCCCTCTTCACAGTCAACTACAGTGGTTTCTCCCCTTTTGACCAATAGTCCAGGCTCCTCTGTCAACCGGCGAAGCCCAGTTTCATCGAGTAAGGGCAAAGGAAAAGTGGACAAAATCGGCCAGATTTTGCTGACCAAGGCCTGTAAGAAAGTTACAGGTTCTCTTGAAAAAGGGGAAGAGCAATATGGTGCAGAAGGAGAGACTGAAGGCCACGGGCTAGAGACCACAGCTCCAGGGCTCATGGGAACAGAGCAGTTACCCACAGAGCTGGACAGTAAAACCCCAACGCCCCCAGCACCCACTCTGCTAAAAATGACCTCTAGCCCTGTGGGCTCGGGCTCCACCTCAGCAGGACCCAGCTTACCTGGCAGTGCTCTCCCCACCAGTGTACGCTCAATTGTAACCACTCTGGTTCCCTCTGAGCTCATCTCTGCGGCGCCGACCACAAAAAACAATCATGTTGGCATAGCATCTGAGCCACTTGCGGGTGGCCTAGTGGAGGAGAAAGTGGGATCCCATCCAGAGCTTCTACCCAGCGTAGGTATGTACTCATGCCTGGCATCATCTCCTGTCCATTTTTTGATGGCCTATCCCACAAAAGAAAGCATGACTCATTTTCTAGTTGCAGGAAGAAGAATGGGCTAAACAGTAATAGTGGTGTTTCATTTATTAGAAGTGTGTTGGGAAAATACACTTTTAAAATCCCATGTTAAGCTTACATTAATTAACGTGGTCCTAAAGTAATGACATACATTTCATTTATATAGATTTTAATTTTACAAGGAAGCTTTTTTACAAACATAATCTTACATCATCTTCATATCAAACTATGTTAGGTAGCCCTAACCCTGTTCTACGGGTGAGTAGATTGAAGCTCAGAGCAGTTCAGTATTTGTTCAAAGTGTATAGAGTAGAACCTCCAGTTTGACATTGTGCCTTAAGTATGAACAACTTCTGCAGGCTCTTCTTAACCATGGTAAAGACTTGCTCTCAGCAGTTCCAGAACAGGGTTCTGATACACCCTTCCTGACTGTACTCTGTTCCAGAGACTATGCTCTCCTGAGTGGCTGCCCCAGAGGAGAATTTTCTAGGAAATCAAGTTTCATGATAATAGACAAGGGAGGACCAAAGTGTTTGAGAGACAGATAGGCTTGGGTTGGTATCCCAGCACCAGCATTTATCAGCTCTGTGGGCTTATGCAAGTTCCTTAACCACTCCAAACTTGTTTCCTACTTTGTAATATGGGAACAACAGTTGTGAGAATTCAATGAGATAACGTATATATCATGGTTAGCACAAGACCTGAGTGTAATAATCATTTAGTAAATGGTAAAAACAAAATTATTGCCAGTTTCTTTTCGATGAAGTCTCTTTGTAAATTAGACTGTTTCATTTATGTATATCTAGTTCGTATTATTTCCATTGTTAAGGTGGCTTCATGATGGTTGCATAGGTGTCCTTACACCTCCCCTTCTTCCCTTCACACTCTTCCCCCTCACCCATGCAAATGTGTTCCTCCTTCTGTGACTCTTAAGTGGTTCAAAAGCTCTGTTTCCCTAATGGAATCAGTTACACTCTGCCAAACCTAGGAAGGATCATTGCTGTGTCCTAGGCCAGTTAAGAGCACCTATCTTGTTCATGCAGCCAAAATACTTCAAGTACCTACTCCTGAGTGGTAAGCACCCAGGAGAAGAGGCAGAAAGAACACAAGCTTCAGGGTAAGATCAGAGTTCAAATTTAGCTTCACTGGTTACCAGTCACAGTTGGATAAATTCCTTAACCTCTTGTAAGCCCATATGTTTCACCTGTAAAGTGGAGATTGTAATTCTTACCTCCCAGAAGTTATACAAAGATTCAGTGAGCCTAGCATAAAGAGGCCAGCGCACTGCCTCATAGAGCTCTGGAAAGGTTAATTCCCCTTCTTTCTTTCTGCATCTTACTTCAAAGCTCGAGATACAGAGAGGGTTAAAGGCCTTTAAGGAGTTCAAGGCCCACGTGGGAGATAGTGACTTCACAGCGCTAGATGCTATAGGGTGCTGGTTCTAGTTCTATTGAGGTAGGTGAGCCCTAAGAATTAAAAAGCAACTTGGTATGACTTAAATATAGTCTCCACTATTAAATGTTTATATTCTACTTCCTTGCAGGGAACTTTTCTCTCCGATACCAAGAGAATAATGATGACATGATTAGAACATTTATATCTGGATCATATATATTCCTAGAGAAATGTGTGAGCTTTAGGAAGACGAACCAGCACTTGGAAAAATTCTCAATTTTAGTTAAGATTGTTTCCACTTTTTTCAAGGGACTGTTGTGCTTTTACCTTGAAAATGTGAGAAAGTAGTATTGGAGTTAAAAGTACAACTTAAGTTATAGTTTTGAGCTTTATCAGATAAGCATTCAAAATAAATTCTTAATACAAATGCATTATTGACTTTTTATCAAGTTGGGAGAGAGATCTACACAATTCATAATTTCTACAAGAGGGTAAAACTTATTGTTGCAGTTCATCTAGGCTCAGACTGAAGTGTTGGGTTGGAAGGACATATCTTTGAGTGACTGTGTCATATCTAGGCCCTTGATCTTTACCATATGATCCAAGAAGTTTCCATTCTAGAGTATGTTGTGTGTTCTATCCCTTTCCTCTTTAAGGGCCTAAGTTCTGTCTGTCCATCAAAGCCTAATTCTTATATTTCTCCTTTTAATGTACCTTCAGATTGTTCAGTCTACAATAGATCTCCCATGCTTTGGACTCCTGCATCACTTTATAATTTTATGAATCTTCATATAACATCACACTACACTCCAGTGTACCACATGTGTATATGTTAGTTACCTTTAATACTAGATTGAGTTCCTGTTTGGTAGAAAGGATATCATTTGTCCTCTAAGGGGTGGTTGACACAGTGCCTTAGTGAGTTCTTATACCTGTTAGATAAGTAAATGACATATCAAACCGATTTGTTAAGTATGAATTGAATATCTGCTTTCTGCACATCACTCTTGCCAGGTGCTATAGGAAAGCACAAAATAAATTATGTGATTCATTTCAGATCTCAAGGAGTGTAGTATTTAGAGGTATGAGACAATTTTTTAAATGGTAGGGTGAATCGTGTGATTAATTGTTCCTCTGAAAATGGTTTGGGTTGCCTACTAAGGTATGCTCTGTGTTTTTTAGAGACTGGATAGAACGTGATCCCAAGAAACAAAAATTATGCATGCTATTGTCCTCATGGACCCTCCTTCCTTGATCCTTATACACACAAAAAGGAAAAACAAATATCCCTAGTGGTAGTCTTTACTACTGAGTGTTAATTTTTAAGTAAGACTTGAAATGTACTTTCAAAGCCAACCTCAAGTACTACCCTCTAAGAGTATGTGTATTTCAGCAGTTACTTAGCCCTTGATTCAGTCAGTGCTTTCTGTTTGGTCTAGAAAGGAAAATAAAAGGCCTGTATTTTTTTTTTTCTTACCTTAGCCCCTTCACAGAGTTTAGTCCCAAAGGAAACTCCAACTACAGCACTGCAGGGGTCTGTTGCCAGACCAGGTAAGGCATATTTTGGAAAAAGTCTCAGCATGGAATGGGTTACGTGTGGAGGAACTATTGCTGCTCTCTGTGTGCCAGGAGGTGGCTGACGCTTCTTATCAGTTTACTTCAAACAGACTTTGTTTGAGTGGCAGAGCTTGTGCAGTACTATTTAAGGTTATTTTCTTCCCATGCAGCTTACTCTCTTACACATTGCTGGTGTCAGCCAGGGAACTCAAGAAGAGCATCTCAGTGCCCATTGTCTGTCTGCCACCCCGCCATGGGTGGTTTCCATTGCAGAGTTTGCCCTGTTCCGTAACCCTGACACTCACTGATGGCAGCTGACGGACTGGAATACCGTAACTCACTGGGGTGACAAGCATTACCACACATGGTAATTGCATTATCGTGACAGGAGCAGAGGCTTGTTCAAGAAGCTCTGCTACAGTGAGGTAGCCATTCCTCCAGGGAGACAGTCATTTCAGTCATCTCTGGATGGCATTAAGTTTCTTCCCATGACCAAGACACTGTAAATAGCACTAGGGATGGTGTTTCTGGAAGGTGGAGTCCACGGTAATCTGACAAATAATAGCTGTGGGATGCTAGGTCAACTCTGGATGCATGAGGATCTTGATGGCAATAACAGCACTGGCAAAGCAGATAAATACCATAGGTATATTACAGTTTAGTCTTGCCTGGGTCATTGTCACTGTAGGTCATTCGAGGGGTACCAGGAAAAAAAGATAAAGTATGACTGTTTTCCTCAAGGAGGTTAGAATCTCATCTGTAGCACAATTTATACACTTGACAAAATTTGTAGACAAAGAAACACAGCCATGTTTAATTTTGTAAGTCTAAGCCAGTAAAAGTAAGATATAACTTGTGATTATGGGTTTTTTTTTTTACAATTTTATGTATTTATTTTTAGAGAGAAGGGAAGGGAGGTAGAAAGAGGGGGAAACATCAGTGTGAGAGAGAAACATTGATCGGTTGCCTCTCATACATGCCCTAACTAAGAACCGAACCAGCAACCCAGGTGTGTGCCCTGAACAGGAATCGAACCAGCAACTTTTCATTTTGCAAGTTGATGCCCAACCAGCTGAGCCACACCAGTCAGAGCTGTGTTTATGTTTTAAACGTGCTTCAGCATGGTCTGTCCTGTGTGATGAATAGGACTTTATACTCCACACTCTTTGGGTAAAATCAGGCCTCTGAAAAAATGAACAAGCAAAAACATTTCAGCCACCCAGACTTCCTTAGCTACAAACTGGCCACATGATACCTGACATTGGTGAAAATGGAAATAATTATTCAGAGAAGTGGGTAGATGGTAAACCTTATTTGTGGTGAGAAAAGGAGCAACTAGAAATGAGTCAGTCCCAACTTTTTACTGCAGAAAATGGGCTTTACCATATATGTCCTCCTCAGAATAACTGGCAAAGAATCCTCTTCCTTTTAAAAGTTTGACTTAAATGAATTTCCTTAAAATACCCCCAAAGCCACTCATTGCCTCCAGCAAGCCCCTTTGATCCAGACTTACCCGAATGAACTGTGTTAAAGGTCTCAAAAGAATTGAATTTAATTCTGAAACAGCAAGCTAATCAAGTTTTTTTTGAAATCACTCTTTTGATGAGCCATTTTCATTTTTGAGTACACATTACCTAAATTTCTTTGCTCCAGCAGAACCAGCAAGGCAACAGAGACTCAGTGAGTTGGTATCTGTTTCTTGGGTAGGGATTTTCAGGTTGGATGGGTGAGATATGGGGAGCTAAGTAGAAAATGACAAGCAAGGATTCTGTTCTGCCAGTATTTGCATTAAAGGCAGAGTAGTCCAGCCTCCTCACGTGAAGGCTGCATCAACATGAGCATCATAGCAACAACAATAGTAGCTAATACTGCAGTATTACTAAGAACCAGGTACTGTACTAAATTTTTTAAATGTGCCATTTTGTTTAATCTTAACTTTAAAATGGGTAAAGTGTTTATCAGTTGAGGCATTGAGCATAGAGAGGTCAAATACTTTGTTCAAGGTTGCATGGCTAACAAGCAATGAGGTCAAAATTTTAACCTAGGTACCTAGCTTAATCGCCTTCAAGAGGTTACCATGTAACCAGTAGGGTATGTTAGACATGTACACTGAGACTAAGGTGCTGAATTCCGTAAAAGCAGGGACAGGGACAGGGCTGCGAGAGATCAGGAGAGATCATTGCTATCTGGTGTATCAGGGAAGTCTATTAGAACAGATGAAACTACCTAAAGGCTTATAATGGAGGAAGAAGATGTTTTTCTGCTGGTACACCTTAGAATGCTTATTTAAGCAAAACCTGATAGACAAATTACTGAGGTTTTCCTTTCTTGGGGGGCATTGCTGGGAGGTTGAGGAATAGGGACACAGGCCATATCTGTAGGCCGTATCTCAAAACAAGGCAGTCTGCCCTCCAGAATTCTGTAAAGAAGACCTTTGAAGGAGAATGCATTCTTAATAGATGTCTAAAACATATTGGAAGATTACTGTCTTGAAAAAAAGTGTCAGGAGGGTGGAAATATTTTGAGAATGAAAACAGTATCTTCTCTATGAGAGGAAAAGGCTTATTTTACTAACCTAGTTATACCTGGGTGAACTATGAACCAGGCAATGTGAATTTAGTTATGTTGATCCAAACAGGATTATTTCAGAGTGTGGAGTAGAAATAAAAATAGACCAAGTAAGCATCTTATGCCCCAGACAATCTAGTTGTGTCTGTGCCAGCTCTGTCTCCATACCTTGTAGAGTGAGGGTACTGCTGGGCACAGAGATACGTGAGCCTAAATAGGGCATTCAGAATCTCGTGAGCACCCAGCTCCTCCCTGCAGACACGTACACCAGACATTCGCACATCTCATTTCTGTCCTTTGTATTTTTTACAGAACTCGAGGCAAATGCTGCCATAGTCTCTGGACAAAGGTAAGATGATTATTTCTGCAGACTTAGCTTGAACATGGCATAAACCTCTTTGAAGGGTATCTGCTTTCTCAGCTTTTAAACCTCTTCTAAAGTACAGAGCTGTCATGAGTCCTAACCTTCCAGAGGTGACATTTTTCTTAATAAAACCTGGTGGCTAACTTTTTACCTTTCATGATTGTTTTGAAAACTAAATGAGATAACATTCAGCACTCAGCATCGTGAGTAAATAGTACATGTTCAATATATAGGAGTTTTTGCTATTGTTGTCATTAGTAATAGTCCTTGCAACACCTTTTGAAGTATAGCTGTTTGATTCTCAAGAAGGAAGAGAAAAAAAGCCAGGCGCGGTCCAACCCTCAAACCCATGCTTTTTCTGTTGTTATTCTATGCTGTCCCACAATAACCTACCAAATGTGGCTTCAACCTCATGGGAGAGGAGGGTCCAAAAGTCACTCCTTTCTAATGTAGGGATGCACTAGATAATATTTTAAAGAATTTCTCATATTTGTACATCAGCTTAGTTTGTAAAACACATTCGCAATCATTCTCTCATTTAATCCTTATATCTGCCTTCTGAAGTGGTAATAATAGCCAGCATTTATCTGAATGCTATTCCATGTCATACATGGTGCTACAAGCCCCATAGATGTATTGATATTATCTCATTCAATTTTCACAATATCTATTAGGAAAGTAAATTCTCTCTTATAGATAAGGAACCTACAGATCAGAGATGTTAGCTAAAATACCCAAGATAACAGATTTAGTCAACGGTGAGACTAAGATCCAAACCCAAGCCTTCTGACCCCAGAGCCCTCATACTTTACTAATGTTTTCTAGGGGACAAGATAGAAATTTATAAATCAAGAATCTGAAGCTTAGAGAGAATTACATATCATCACCAATAAATTCATACTAAGACTTGACCCCTGTTATTAGGGCTCTAAATTCATTGCCATTTCTACTAAACTACTTTGCCTGTGTAGGTGTTTTTGTTTTTGTTTGGTTTGGTTTTTGTATTGGGCTAATAATTGAATTCATTTCCATTTTTCAAGCATACACTAATTATGTGGCTAGAGAAAGCACATAATAACCAGAAGTACCCTGTGGGCATTTGTTTCTAGAGCTGCCTGAACATTGACCATATAAACACCAGGACAGTATTGCTGTGGTTTTTGTTTTGCCAGGAGAAAGAGGTCTTTCCATTAGGGATCTCTCTTCCTCAGAGGCTTTGACCATTTTCTAGGCTCCCAGCCAGAAACCTGTCCTCGCCCCTTCTAACAGGATGTGTAAATCTCCCTGACTTGTAATTCCACCCCAGCTTCAGCTTCACCTCTCCTTGACTTACCTTGACTTTTGGGGCAGTTATTACACATAAAACTAAGGTAGTAAACAGTGTGGCTAAATTCTCAGCCATAATGCCACTAGCCTTTGCTAATCCTCTGGCAGGAGTGGAGGGGCAGTGATAGTTGGTAGGTTATAGTTCATAGTTCATGACCTTAAGGAGCTCACAATCTACTGAAAGGCACAAGACATTAAAATAAAACATGGTGTACAATCTGATGGCAGATACAGACTATGAATCCAAAACACAGAACAGACAACTCCACCTAGGGAGAGAGGTTATGGAAGACTTCCCAGAGGAGCCATCCCATTCACCAGTGTTTTGTAGTTTTGTTACATTATTTTTGTGTCAGTTCTGTGCGTTACAAGTAAATTTAATGAACTGCTTTTTTCCTAATGATTTTAACATGCATTTTTATACCACGGTAAAAAGTTTACTTAAAAAAATGTGAAATTCATATCAAAGAATTACAAAGAAGAAAAATTACTTACCAGTAAACCAGTATTCCTGTGACTCAACAATATTCACTGTATATTTTAGTTCATCTTTTAGTCTCCCTCACAGAGTATATGTACAGATAGAGTGTTTTATATATAAACACTATACCTAGTGTTATATACACCTAATGTGTTGTGTTATATCTAAATATGTAGTGTTTATGTATAAATGCTATACATTGTGCACGCACGCACACATATATATCACACCCATTCATTTGTATGTGGTTACATATATACTCAATATATATTATAATGAAAATGGGATTATACTATTCATAATGTTGGTAACATTTTTCCCCACCATGATAGCATGAATAGTTTTTATCATTAAATAACCTTTACAATGTGATTTTTTAAGATCGCATATGATGTACCATGATTTAATTAATTAATCTATTGTTAAGCATTTAGGTCTTCTGTTTTCATTAATATAAATAAAATGCTTTGAAATCCTGGTGTAAATAGAGCTCTGTAAAAAGATTTGTTTCCTTAGGCATCTAGAAATAGAATTGCTGAGCCAGAGGATTACACCAGGGTGTTTCAGTCTCAGCATTATTGATAGTTTAGATAAGTCTTTAGGGATGGGAGAAGGTTGTCATATACATTACAGGAAGTTTAGTGGCATCCCTGGTAGATGCCACTGAAAGATGCTAGTGGCATTCTGCACCCTGCCTTGCCCGTCCCAAGTCATGACAATCAAAAATGTCTCTAGACATTGCTAAATGTCACCTAAGAGGCCAAACTGCCCCCCCCCCCTTGAGAACCATTGGGCTACACACTTTACACTCGATCAGGAGTTTTTGTCCATTTACCCTCAGTAATATTAGATATTACCAATTTAAAATCGTTGCATATTGTCTTGGCTGGTATGGCTCAGTAGATTGAGCACTAGTCTGCAAACCGAAAGGTCACAAGTTCAAGTCCCAGTCAGGGCACAGGCCTGGGTTGCAGGCCAGGTCCCAGTTGGAGGTGTGCGAGAAGCAACTGATCAATGTTTCTCTCACACATCAACATTTCTGTCCCTCTCTTTTCTCCCTCCTGTCCCCTCTTTCTAAAAGTAAGTAAATAAAATCTTAATAAAACAAAATCTTTGCATACTGAAAAGAGGGATTGAAGGGAAAGGGACATAAAAAAGAAAAAGGTGGATTGAAGTAGGGATAATCAACATATCCATCATTGTATTGTGAATATATTCCCTTGTATATTCTTCTGTGATGTGACTTGTAATAAGCCATTATCTGACTATACGAGGTTCTAGTAAATGCCAGTATGTTAGTAATCTCCTAGATTTTAGGTACTGTTAACTTTTGAGGGGGGATATTATTATTTTAGGAAAATGGATGAGAAAGTTGAGGGATTTTTTGTGAAGTTCTAATGTCTTTTACCTGTTTTCCACAATTTCACCAGCATTATGCTTTAGTTTTTATTTTTACTAAGGTAACAAGCTAGACTCACTCCTAAATTGTCAGTAATATAGAAGGTAATTGTGCTCATTGTTCCAGAGTGGAATATTTTCTCTCCAGAATAACTATCAGTATTCTCCTGCCTTATGAATCAAACTCTATCTGAAGAGCACATTTTTATGTGACTTGATTCCCTCACCTCCTTGGAAACTTTGTGCTTCTGTCTGTCAGCAGTGAGCCCAAAGAGATCATTGAAAAGTCCAAAACCCCAAGCCGGAGAAATTCCCGAACTGAAGAACCAACTGTGGCTTCTGAAAGTGTGGAAAATGGACATCGGAAGCGATCCTCTCGGCCTGCTTCAGCCTCCAGCTCTACTAAAGGTTAGCAGTGGGGTGTGGGTACTATTGGGTTGGCCAAAGAGTTTGTTCATTTTTTTTCCCATACAGTGGCTCTAGTAGCACTAAAGTTGTCTTTAACTTCATTTGAAACAAATTTGTTAGATTGTATTGTGACCGCTGTCGTATCAGCATGCATTTTTTAAAAGTTTATCAAAATTGGTGAATTTTTGTGTAGCCATTTTAATATTGAAGATGGAAGAAAATAAGCAACATTTTTGGCATATTATGCTTTATTATTTCAAGAAGGATTAAAATGCAGCAGAAATGCAAAAAAAAGATTTGTGCAGTGTATAGAGAAGGTACGGTGACTGATCAAATGTGTCAAAAGTGGTTTGTGAAGTTTCATGCTTGAGATTTCTCTCTGGATGGTGCTCCATGGTCAGATAGACCAGATGAAGTTGATAGCAATCAAATCAAGACAGTAACCGAAAACATTCAATGTTATACCATGCAGGAGATAGCCAACATACTCAAAATATCCAAATCAAGTGTTAAACATCATTTGTACCAGCTTGGTTATGTTAATTGCTTTGATGTTTGGGTTCCACATAAATTAAGCAAAAAAAGCCTTCTTGACCGTATTTCCACATGCAGTTCTCTACTTACACATAATGAAAATGTTTCATTTTTAAAATAAATTATGATGGGTGATAAAAGTGAATATTTTACAATAATGAGAATTATTAGGGATTGCGGGGCAAGTGTAATGAACCACGACCAACCGCACCAAAGGCCAGTCTTCATCCAAAGAAGGTGATGTTGTGTATATGGTGGGATTGGAAGAGAGTCCTCTACTATCAGCTCCTTCCAGAAAACCAAATGATTAATCCCAACAAGTACTGCCCCCAGTTAGACCAACTGAAAACAGCACTCAGCGAAAAGTATCTGGAATTAGTCAACAGAAAACACACAATCTTCCATCAGGATAATGCAAGACTGCATGTTTCTTTGATGACCCGGCAAAAACTGTTACAGCTTGTCTGGGAAGTTCTGTTCATCTACCATAATCACCAGACATGGCACCTTTGGATTTCCATTTATTTCTGTCTTTACAAAATTCTCTTAATGGAAAAAATTTCAGTTCCTTGGAAGAGTGCAAAAGGCATCTAGAACAGTTCTTTGCTCAAAAAAATAAAAAGTTTGGGGAAGATGGAATTATGAAGTTGCCTGAAAGATGGCAGAAAGTAGTGGAACAAAGTGGTGAATAGTTGTTCAATAAAGTTATTGGTGAAAATGAAAAAATGTTTCTTTTATTTTCACTTTGAAACTGAATGAACTTTTTGGCCAATTCAATATTTGTAGATCAAGTAGAAGAATGGGAGCCTTATCATAGCAGCAGAGGGCTTTGTCCTTCATCTCTGCATCTATTCCTTAAATTTGTTGTTACTTAGATTTCTGTCTGGTCCTTCCTTTAATTGTTAGTTCATTTAACTTTGTGTTGTTTTGTGTGTATACACAAGAACAGAAAGCAGTGTTGGATAAAAGAACATAACAAGTGATTCATTATCACCACTTCAGATAGGTCCTCAAGAATATGGTCCAGCCATTTTTCTGTGTTTCTGTAGTCAACTCTCTTTTCCCACTCTCCACTGTTTTTAAACCTCTAGCCCCTACCTCTTCCCTCTCTTTCAGCAGAGACTCTTATCTCCTCACAGAAAAAAAATAGAATTCCCTCAACTCTTATTACCAACATGTAAATCTACCATGTCCTCCTTTGCCCTACTTTAATAGAACAGCTGTCCCTCCTCAAGTCCAAGGCCAATCCCTCAACTTGTGCCTTTGATCCCATTTTCTCTGACTTTCTCAAGACCTTTACATTACAGATTTTCTCTGTTGACTGCTATCTTCGTTTTGAATTAACTCTGCCCTTGGCTTCTGTGACTCAGAACTCTCTCAATAGCTTTCTGACTCTTCTACTACTTCTCAGTGTCTGTATCCAGACATTAGATGTTGGCCTTTCTCTAACTTTGATCCAGAATTGTCTCTTTTCTTCAACTTATATTCTTCCTAACTTATCTCATTCATGCCCCCCTTTAGTCACAACCTTTCACATACCACTCATGAATTTATTTCTAGTATAGGCCTCCAGAGACTTTAGACAGCTGCATGTGTACAGCCTTAATTTGACCTCAGGCTCAACATGTCTGAAATCAGACTTGTGATTTTCACCCGCAACGTCAGATGCTCTGCCATTGTTCCCCATCTCGGGGAGTATGGCACCACCATCTATCTGTTAGGCAAGTCTTCCTTGGCACCTCTCCCCCTCACCCTCACATCCATCAGGAAAAGCTGCTGATTTTATCTTAGGTGGCCCAAATTCATCCACTTTGCCCATCTTTGCTGCTGTCCTAGCTTAAACCCCCTCAGTGATTTACCATTATCATTAGGATTTAAGCCTAAGAGTGTCAACATGCACCACAAGTTTCTATGTGGCCTGGCCCATCAGCTTCTCTCAGCCTCATCTGACATCCCTCAGCAAATCAGACATACCACACTCATCCTTCTCGTCACATACCTGTGTATATGTTACACCTGTGGCAGGGAGTGTTCTTTCCTCTTCTCTTCTCAGGAACATCCAACTTTTCCTACTTAGCTCAATTGTCACTGATAAATGAATCATGGCATCATGTTCTTCTCCTTTATAACATCATGGTTGTAACTTTATGTTTATTTATGTAATAGGTAATTAATACTCTCTTAGGGCAGAAGAGGTCTGGTTTTGCCCACCACTACTACATCTATGGTGTCTAATACAAAGAGGTATACAACCAGTAATTATTAAATTAATAACCATCTATCAAATATAAATTAAGTAATTAATACATGCCAGGCTCTGGTGATATAATAGTGAGGAGTTAGAGTCTCTGTCTTAATCATATTAATTATAGTTGGCCCTCAAGCATATGATTTGAACTGCATGCGTCCATTCTACATGGGTCTTTTTAATACAGTTGGCCCTCTGTATTCCCCAGGTTTCACGTCTACAGATTCCACCAGCTGTTTTCAATCTGCAGCTGGGAACCCACAGATGCAGAGGGTCATTTAAGTTATACAATTTTCAACTGCACGGTGGTTGGTGTCTCTAACCCCCACGTTGTTCGAGGGTCAGCTGTCTGTGCTGGCCAGACAGACTCTAATACAGTGTGTCATCAAATGTTAAGTGCTATGATAGCACAATTACATGGTTCTGTAGGAGCACATAGCTGGGATGCTTTGCTCCTCTGCCAAATCAGAGAAGGCCTCCTATAGAAAATGATGTTTAAACTAAGACCTAAAGAATGAGGAGGCATTATCCAAGCTATAGAGGTCAAATGGAGTATTCTAGGCAAAAGGTATAGCATGTGCAAAGGCCCAGGTGTGAGGGAGAGTTTGATACTTCATCCTCTCAGGAAATGCACTGAGCTTAAGGTTGGTCGAGAGCTAGGATCCCCACCAACTGCCTGATATCAGCAGGGCTGCTGAGAAACAGTCAAGTGACATTGGGATGCCAGCCTGAAAACCAGAGCAGGTTGTGGTGCACCAACACCAGACACTAGACACTGACCTGAGAGCTCAGCTGTCTTTGGCAGGTCATGTTTCTGGACAGGAATTTCATGATGCCTCACAAGACCCCCTGGGAATAGGCCACAGGCCTATGGATCATACACAGGTAAAGCCAGGGTATAGAAGTCACCTTACCTCAGCCAGCCAGAAAGTGAGGGGAGAAGTTGGGAGGGACCTTTTCTCTCCAAGCATACCTGCACACTGATGCGGACCCCGGTCCCCTATAGTACACCACAGACCATGTCCTCTTAGGTATCTCCACTTTGGATACAAATATGGACCTAACAGCTTTTTGCCTCCTCCCTGGGAATCATCTCCTCAGCAGAAACATGTTTGGAAGAAAAAACATTTTCAGTATGAATACAAAACTTCGAGCACAAAAGGGAAGATTCCTGGAGTTCTATAGGAAAATCTGTTTCCCCTCAATTCTGTGTGTTCTTTTAGCCTCTCACTTTCCCAAAAGATCAAAGTTTTGCTTACCACTGTATCTGTAGCATATGGTGTATAATTATTTTTAGTGAAGGAAAAAAGTGTTGGCCTTTAAAGATGTCACACACCAGATTTTTGGAAACTTGATCTGACCTCAGAGCCTCAAGGTACTAAGGTTGTCATTTACAATGCACCAGAAAGAATTAATCTAAGGAGTAGCTGAGACACTTAAGAAGAGATACCCAAATTAGAGCCTCCCTGTAGAGAACTGCCAGCCAAGAAGAAATGGAAAGATGGAACCTGTTTTAAAAAAGGAGTGGGGAATATGCCTGTATACTTAAACTGGACATTTTCCCAAGATGGTGGTAGTTATGTTGGAATACCTGGCCCATCCATGCTTTGAGGCTTAGCAACTGGCTTAGGAGAGGCCATAATGACTCACAGGCTTTGTGATCTTCGGAGGGGTGTTAAGTAAATGTCTCCCTAGAGGACGGCAGAGTTCTGGCCAGACCCCAGGAATCACAGTTGTATATAGATCTCCACTTCAGCCCTCAGGTTATCTATCAGTCCTTAACTGTCTTAGCGTAAGTTACCTCTTAAATCAGAAATGAGTGCTGTAGCTCTTTTGGTTTTTAAGCATTAGAGCTCTTGAATCCAAATTAAAAAATAACTATGTGTATTATTTGGCCTGCTGTATTATATCCAGATATGAACCAAACTCATAAAATAACTTGAGTGATCACAAAATATCAAGCAGGTTTCTAAAATTTATGGTTCTCAAATTTGGAGACACATGCAGTACTGAGGACCTTGAATATCTTCCTGCAGCATCAGTATTCCTTAAAGTTTTGAGGGGAAAAATTTTGCCTTTTTGTACTCATAAGATTCTGGTCATATATGCACAAACAAAATCAGAAATAGTGTGTGTTTTTTCAAGAATCTTGAAAGTTAAATATCATGAGTTTGTAATGAGAAGTATTGGTACTTTTTTAAAGGATTCTTTTTTTAAATTGATTTTTAGAGAGAGAAACATGGATTTGTTGTTCTACTTATTTATGCATTCATTGGTTGTGTCTTGTATGTGCCCTGAGGATTGAACCTGCAACCTCGGCGTATCGGGACAGTGCACTAACCACAGCACCTGGCCAGGGCAGTATTGGTACTTTTGAATTACTGGGGTACTTCTGAATTACAGAGTGACATTAATCATGTTCCTGCTGTGAGAACAGAGTTTACTTGTTCACACTGGCCAAGGCCTGCTAGACTGCCAGATTGGAGCAGGTGGGATGGATGACATCTGGGCAAGTCTAGGGAGGCCCACGTGTTAATAGGTCACACTGTAATCTGTTGTTTTGGTTTTGGTTGGTTAGATTTCCCCACACACACATTTTAAATTACAAACACAAAAACTGGCTCCCACAAATCAGTGAACTCCTTTTAAAATTGCACTTGATCAGAAGCGGTTTATAAATATGCAAATGAGTAGTTCCACTACCAGCATGATGAGTTCCTCATTAACACAGAAAATTTTTTTCTAGTTTTCCTTATTAGTCTTTATTTATTTTTGACTGTGTAGAATTTTGTGTGATATTTCAACTGGGGAAAAGGCTCAGTAGTTAAAAACATGAAGTTCAATGCTTAAGTTAGAAACCAGGGAAAATAGGCAGATGTGAGGGAAGTTCATAGTAACCTGTAATCAGCAGCAGCTGTGGGTGCCCCAGGGGCCTCTGAGATGCATCTGACACAAAGTAGGGTGAAAGCCGTACCCTACCCACAACCAGTGACTTGAGAGGCACCAATCTCAAGTCAGAGTATATAGATATACTTAAAACAGAAGTGTTGTTATTGTGGAAATGCAAATAAGTAGACATAATTAGATACATTTTATGGAAGAAAAACCTGAACAATAACTGTGTGAAAATGTACTCCTATAGCATCATTTAGAAAACAGCCATGCAAATTTTGAAAGGAAATTGTCAGAATTTTTTTTACAATTAAATAGAAATCTTGGCTAGAAGTAGTACAGTAAAAAGCACAAGAGGTGAGCAAAGTCAAAGTCAATTTCTAAAATTCTAACATTTTAATTTAATACAAATTTAAATGGACAACTGCCTGAAAGAGAGTTACTGATCCAATTTTTTACTTCTACATAGTTGCTTCTAAAATATGAATATGTGAATGACATATCTCCACTATTAGTTTTTGAACTATTTGTATGAGGTCTGCCTGGGGAAAAGTCAGGCATTGTTAATATAATGAGAACGGTTTGCACGACAGAGATGTAACTGGGCAGCCAAGAAGAGTGGACTGGAACTCACATGTGTGAACAATGACTACTTCCTGTACTAGTCAGTGGGGGCAGTAGACACCATTGACTGAGCAAATAGAGCAACAAATCTGCATCAGATTTTGCGTTAAGCTTGAACATTCTTCCACACAAACTGTTTAGATGATTCAGAAGGCCACAGCTATGGGCAACTGGTGATTAGCAGCTTCATTACGGCAGCGCACCCAGTCATGCATCACATCTTGTGCAGAGTTTTTTGATGAAACATCAAACCACCCAGGTGACCACCCTGAGACTTCTGCCTTTTCCCAAAACTAAAATCACCTTTGAAAGGGAAGAGATTTCAGACCATCGATGAGATTCAGGAAAATATGACGGGGCACCTGATAGAAATTGGGAGAACTATGTAAGGTCCCAAGGTACCTATTTTGAAGGGGACTGAGTTATCAATTGTCCTATGTACAGTGTCTCTACAGTAAAAACATCCAACTATCCTTGATGTTTTAAAAAAGTGAGAATTTTTCAACGATGTATGTGGTGGATCTTTTTTGCCTGTATGATACTACTTGTGGGACTATGCTCGGTCAGATAAGCTAGGCAGCCTTCAGGAACAAGCTTGATTCCCACCCCAAATGTACCAGTCACCTAGAATTCTTTACCTTAGAGAGTTCGCCTCTAAATTCTCTTCAGTATTCAGTGGAGTACTAAAAGTTGTAATATTTTGTTAGGAGTATAAAATTGAATCGAAAAACAGAAAACTCATCTTTTTAGAAAGGTTAATAGAGACATTAAAAGTGAGTTTGTTCTATGACCCAAATTGGCTGGATTTATCCAAGGGAGGTGATAAGAAACCAGAATCATGTTGATATGTTTTTTTCCTCATGGAAGTATTAAAGTGCACCCTACCCACCACTCCCGTCCTCTACCTTGGTATCAACTAAAAGATTACTTTTTTGTAGTTTCTACCACAGATCACTTGTTTACATGTGGCCTCAGTCATTGATTCATCCTCAGAAGCAGAGGCAGCCTGCCAGATCTCTGGGTGCTTTGGAGCAGTAACAGATGGAAAGGGGGGAAGGGAAGGCCTGAGGTTGCTTATCCACCTCCCGTCCCCACTCTTCACCTCTTTTCCCAGCCACTTATGTGTTTGTCAGACACACCACTTGATCCTTCTTACCACAACAAAGGAGAAGCTTTGAAAGTTGGCCTAATTAACAGATACTTTTCAAAGGATGAACACTCATTCAAGACAAAACTATATTTTTATTTCAGATGACAGATTTGCTACAGTGAAAATGCAGCTTGAGTGTTGTAGGTAAAAGAATTGATTATGGGGAGTTTTAGTTTTGTGAGACTCTTAATTTGCATGCATTTAAAATGAATAGTATTAGGGCCCTGGCTGGTGTAGCTCAGTGGATTGAGCACGGGCTGTGAACCAAAGGGTCACGGTTCGATTCCCAGTCAGGGCACATGCCTGGGTTGCAGGCCAGGTTCCCAGTGGGTGCCATATGAGAAGCAACCACACATTAATGTTTCTCTCCCTCTCTTTCTCTTTTCCTTCCCCTATCTCTAAAAATAAAGAAATAAAATATTTTTAAAAAAATAAAACGAAATGAACAGTATTATCAACATCTGATTAGATTAACTGTCCTCTGATTAGCAAAAGACTAATGAGAAGTTGGAGAGACTGATTCTACCCCATGGCACAAGCAACATGACCTCCCAGCAAGAAAATACTCAATTTTCATATGTGACATTGAAATTTCCAAGAACAGAAGCCCCAAAACATTGCATAGGTCACTTCTTGGAAAGTTATCGAAGTCTCGCTTGTTAGCAATTACTATAGCTAACAGAACAATAAAATTTTTGTGTTCTGTGCCTATTTTTTGAGTCTGGGTTCTCAAAATAGGATACAAAAAAAAAAAAAGAAAAATTGCTTAGAACACTGAATCTAACATTCAGCATCAGGAAATTCAGCCTGATTCCCAGAAATGGATACATCTTGATTCATTTTACATATTAATATGTTAGATAGGAAATATTTTTTTTCCTTGATAGGAAGTAATTTTAAAATACTGTTTTCATATTAAAACCAAAATATCTACTATGGAGCAGCATGAAGAATGAAGGTGAATTTTTAAGATCAGTATGAGATTTTAAATGTTTACATTTGAAAAGCAAACTATTCATCGTATTCTGCTATAAAAAACTTGTGTGAAAAAGTTTTTTTAGAAACATGGTTTAAATATAAGATTGAATTGATTTAAGACACTATGATAATACAAAATTAAAACACACTCTTTCCCATTATGTCATCATATGTGTAAACCAGTTTCCATCTCTTCCATGAAGTCCTCAGGCTTATCTGGGCTCACAGAGCAGGCTGTGGTTTGCTCTGAATTGCTTTCATGCCTGTATGTAACCACAGCCATGATATACCTGGCTAGGTCACAGTAGACACTTGTTGACCAAGGGTCATGGTCATATTGTTTAGAAACTTTGACTATAGCATGGCAAAAAGAGTTGCTTGCTGTAGGCCTGGCTAAATAGCTCAGTTGGTTAGGTCATTGTCCTGATACTACCAACATTGTGGGTTTGATCTCTGGTCAGGACATATATAAAAATCAACCAGTGAATACATAATTAAGTGGATCAACAAATTAGTGTTTCTCACTCACACTGCTCCCTCTAAAATCAATAAATAAAAAAATAATGTTAAGCCCTGGCTGGCGTAGCTCAGTGGATTGAGCACAGGCCTGCGAACCAAAAGATCACAGTTCGATTCCCAGTCAGGGCACATGCCTGGGTTGCAGGCCAGTTCCCAGCGGGGGACGCATGAGAGGCAACCATACATTGATATTTCTCTCCCTCTCTTCTTCTCTTCCCCTCTAAAGATAAATAAATAAAATCTTTTAAAAAAATAATGTTAAGAGGTTTCTTACTACAAAACAGTGGCTTGGCTCCAAAAGGGATCCAGAAGCTGGTTTTTGTACCCTGGCACAATTTACTCACTTGTTTAGCATTACTCATTGATTTCTCAACAAAAGCACTGTTAGTCTGTCTATCATTTCTTTGGGTGATGGGAACTGGCGATGGGGATTGTGGGGTTAACTGCCTAGTTAAACATGCTCTCCCCATTCTGCCACTTTTTCAAACAGGTACATGTGCTTAATTTCCCACCACCTATATCACATTTCCCCAGTTGCCAGGCCCTAGTACACAGGGCTGTACCCTCTTCTCATAGAAACCCGAGACCCTCTTCACAGTGAGTGCTCCTTCTGAGCCCCTTAGATTCAGAGCCAACAGAGCACTGCTGTTGCACTGCTATGAAGAGTTGCCTCAGCTGTGGCTGGTGTGGTTCAGTGGATTGAGTGACAGCCTGCAAACTGAAAGATCGCCTCCCAGTCAGGGCACGTGCCTGGGTTGTGGGCCACGTCCCCAGTTGGGGGCATGCAAGAGGCAACCAATTGATGTTTCTTTCTCCCTTCTTCTCACTCTAAAAACAAACAAAATCTAAAGAAAAAAAGTTGCCTCAGCTGACCATATCCTTCCTTTCCCCCCACAGACATAACCAGTGCGGTGCAATCCAAGCGAAGAAAATCCAAGTAAACAAGCTGGACAGCGACTTGATACTTGTAAATGTGTGAATTTTACAAAATGCAATTTTCAGCTGTGACTTTTTAAAATCCATTTCTGTACAGCTAGTCATTTTAATAATGTGGCCCTTTTCCTAGTCCCTGCGACCTGTTTCATAAAGTGCAATGAGGAAAGCAGAATTGTTGAACCCTTTTGGTGTTGATGAAGTTCAAGGTTTCTAAAATGTTGCCATGTATTGAGAGGAGCTAATGCGATTCTGTTACTAGTTTTCACATTTCCTGAGCAGCCTAGAGTACAGGGTAAGCATTTTTAGATCTTCTAATGATGTATTGTGCTGTGGAAGTACTGTGTGAATAGCAGTAGCGGGGGGTGGGGTGGGCAAAAGGAATCGTCTCATCTGGAAATGTAAATAATTTTATTATATAGTGTTTTGGATGTATTTGTTGTAGAAATGGACCAGTGAATAAAGAGAATCTAAGGATTTGTACAATGTGAAATAACTGAATGTTAAATAAATGTCATTGTCCTAGAACATAAACGTATGTTATTGGTGGGGGATTATAGGGTGAGCAGGTCTTTTGTTTGGATCATAAATGAATAGGAACAGCCTTCTTCGTGAACTAGAATCCCACATTGTCCTGATTGCACCTGGCAAGCTGAGGAAGATGTAACATTCTTGCTTACTTAACTCATGCTTGGCTTTCTAGAAACTAGCCCTGTGTAACACTGTTACTGGGCACTTTATATGTTGGTCAAATTTATTTATATTTTTTTAAAGATTTTATTTATTCTTATTTTTAGAGAGAGGGGAAGGGAAGGAGGGAGGGAGAGAAATATCAATGTGTGGTTGTTTCTCATGTGCCCCCTACTGGGGACCTGGCCTGCAACCCAGGCATGTGCCCTGACTGGGAATTGAACTAGCAACCTTTTGGTTCGCAGCCCACGCTCAATCCACTGAGCTACAGCAGCCAGGGCTAGTCAGATTTCTTTTGATTGCAAATAACAATTGAGAGGATCAAAGGCCACCCAGGATTTTCTAGGGACAGGAAGTCATCAGCAACCCAGATAGCACTTTTTCTCCACTTTATACAACTGCTTCTCCAGGCACATGATGGATTGCTCCAAAACAAGTTTATACCGCCTTCATTCAAGAGATAAGCCCAGCCTGACCAGCAAGATTCTTTGTAACGGCATCAAGAATCTAGCCCAGTCTAGTTCAGCTTTCCACCTTCAGTCCAGTTCTGTGGTTAGATGTGGCAGTTCCCACATAAAAGCAGTCAGTATGTGCTATATATTTCAAAAATGTCCATGACATTCCACTCTTTGGCTGTTCTGTAACATCTGCATCAGGCTTAAGGGTGACTTACCATCTACATGCCCATGTTTTTCCTTCCCTGGCTCAATTCTTTTTAAAAAATGGGTAGTCTACAAGCCAGCTACTTCTCTCCCATCCGAACCACTACCTACCTTCAGGAACTCGGATGCTTGTAGCACTATTCTTGTCTTGGTCTGGGTCTCAGTCTTCTGCTGTGTCTCCTGCATCTAGACATATACTCCATCCTTTCTGCTGCAGTAGCTCCTTGCCTTTGTCATAACCCCATGACTGAGACCAAAAGGATAAGTTGGTGATTCTCTTTCATATTCTTATTCTCATCTCTATTTCAACTGTCTTATATATGTTTCACATTACAAGGATCCTCTAAAAGAAGTTATTATGAGTCAGACCCCACAACAACTGTTCCCAGCATGCTTATCTACCCTCTTCCTTCCCTTATGACACGCACGAGAACCAAAGCCAACCTGATAATAACCCTCTGCCATTACTGGGCTTAAGATTGCAAAGTGCTTCTCCTACTTTAGCTCTAGTCAGGCAGAAAGCATAATGTGCTTTAAATAGATTTTTATTTGTTTTTTCTTCATATTTTTCTCCCATAGAGGAATAACATTACAGTCTAACAATCAGAATCCTGTTACACACGTACACAGGCATGCCACACGACCGTGTTGAGGTGGTTGTGTCCTTGAGTCTGTTGACATGTCATAACATGGTCAACCAGAGTCTCCTCATTTCAGCCTGTCTCAACACAAAACACCCAAGAGGGATGCACTCAACATGGTTCCATTCGGAACTAGGTGGCAGGGCAAGTGGGAAGATATAAGGGGTTATAGTGTGTCTGCATTAGGTCCCCTCACATAAAGCCACATGGATCTGAGGAGGCATCCAAGGGCTCTGGTGGGGTCCTTATTGCACCTAAGATATTATGGGTCAAAGCAAATTGATCAGGGGACACAGGCAGGAGCTGGGGAGCAGACATACTTCAAAACGGCATCAAACTGCACTCATACACACGTGATACCCTGCTGGGGCCAGACTGGCAAAGGCTGGAAAGTGACACCCAGCTTGAAGAGAGCACTCAGACATATTGGGGAATTATTGTAAGTTGCCCTTTGATGTAACTGGGACTCACTCTAGAAACGGGTCCCTCTGACATAGTTTTGGCAAAGTGCTGGTAGTATTGACATTAATACTCACAAACTGGAACGAACTTCTCCAGGGTCTCTGAAAACATCAGTCAAGACAGACTCTCTAACCCCCCTCCTGTCTAAGGTTGCATAGGACTTTGTGAATTCTGGTTCCCTCATATATTCAAGTTCTGTGGTTAAAAAAAAACAAATCCTGAAGCATGCTCAAGGTGAAAGGCACATACACAGTCAATACAATATGATGAGGTCTGATGCTTCAGGAGTCAGACTAGCAGGAGACTGAGTAGTGTTGGTTCTTAGAAATATATACACAATTAAAATATTGCCACACTCAAATGCTACAGAATCTATAGGAAAGTACAAAAACCTATGAGCCTTTCAACCTGCCAGGTGATGAGACTGGAAGATTCTAGAACTACAGGAGCTCCAGAAATATGGGTAAGGGAAGGGCCTTTTAAAATTTGAGCCTAATGCCCTATTACTACTCTTCCCCCACCAGAAGGATCATGAGCACTGCCCAGGACTGAGCCTAGGCCCCAGCTGGCAGCAAAGGCATAAGCAAGAAGAGTTGGAGGGAATTTCATCTCTTGGAAGTGCTGAAGGCCCTAAGCTGGCTGTGACCAAGGGGTAGCTGGAAGAAAAAAGTGACTAGGTAATAACTGAGGGAGAACCTTGGGGACAGAAACAAGGTTGCCAACTACTGGGGCCCTAGTGGACTGGGATGGGGACTTTGATCAGCTCTTAGTGTAGATCTGGCTTCCTCCCTTTGATAGGAGACCCCAACAAGGCGTCCTCTGTCCCCATCCCAGCATCCATTGGGCTACCACCTGCTCCGTTACCCACACATCCCACATGAGGCTTGGGGCTACAGGGTCTGGAAGGGCAGCTGCCTTTGCCCTCATGGGAATGCAGTTATCTCCAAGCCTCCGCTTGAGTGTGAGACCTGGAATTGGGGTAAGGGGGGAAGACCTATGTTAGTATGTAACAGGAAATCTTAAAAGTTTTGAGGAAGAGGGAGCACACACTAGAAAAGGACAGTTAGAGAGAAAGGGAAGCAACTCGGGGCATCCCAAAAGGCTGTTGCTGGTGTCTGAGCCCAAAATTCAGTCCCACCATGAGAAGGGCAAAGCTGGCTGCCCCTGTTCCTTCTGTTTCACCCAGGGATCCAGGTTCCCTCCTCCACGTATTTACTGGAGGAGAAGGGGAGGGGAACCATAGGGCACCCATTTCTCCCCAGCAGCCTAGAAAGGAAGAGAGCACTCGGAGAAAATGAGAGTCCTCTGAAGGCCCTGAACCTGGATAGTGACTATTTGGGGATTGGGACGCTGAAGCTCCTGGCCTCCTACCCAGAAGTTTTTATTAGCCATCCTGGGCAGGGTGTTAAATATAAAGCCAGAGGCAAGATGAAGGCTGAGCTGTCAATCTTGGGATAGGTTCACCTCACAGCTTGTCTTCCCCAGCATCATTCCTCTGCACTCTTACTCTGGGGTGTGCACTTTCCATACCTAGAAGCCCTCTGGCCTGCATCTTTCCTAAGCTAGTTCTAGCACCTTGGGCATGTGAACAGATGGCCAGAATGGCAGGGCCTTGCCCAGCCTCTATTACTGGGGTGACATATTAGGGGTAGGGTGGCAAGGTACTAACTAAGCCTTTCAGACCCCAGGGGCCTGCAGAAGGGTAGATTTCAGGAAGGGATTTGGGAGGTGGGATTACAGGAAAGGAAGGTGGGAACAGACTCCAGGCTCTAGCCTGAGAGCAGGGTTTGGCCTCTCCGGGCGAGCACACAGTACCAGCTCCCATGGTGCCCTACTTCCTACAGCTTCTCAACCTGTCTGTCCAGTCTGTATTTCCAATAGGCTGCCTCTCTGCCTTGATTCCATCCACCTTCTCCCTCTAATTTACATCTCACAGCCCTCTTCCACATACTTTACCTTTCTAGGCCTAAACAACTACAAAGAGCCCAGCCCCCAGGGGAGGAGGGAAGATGAGACTAAACAAAGAAACCTTTAGACTCAGCCCCCCTCCCCACCCTATCCATTTGGGAGGGAATTACTGGGAATGAATAATAAGGAAGCAGGAGTTAGTGTAGTGCCAAACATGAGATAGGGTGAGGCTGGTGAAGGGGCATTTAAAGTAAGGAAAGAGCCAGATCTGGGACTGGAAAAGGAGTCTCTCAGAAATAGGAGTGGGCCAGAAGTAGAGGGCGGGAGGCCAAGGATGAAGGGGAATATCAGTGCAGAGATGGGGATGGGCACCACAGAAGGGAGGAAGGATAGGGGAGAGGAAGGATTAGAGATACTGGGCATAGGGGCCAGAAAGAAAGAGGGTGAAGGGCAGGAAGAGGTTCAGAGGGGGATTAGAGACTCAGGGATGGGGAAATCTAGAGGATTGAAAAGGGGGCTAGCAGCCCACCTTACACACTTAAGGAGGGAGGTTGTGGTATCCAGGTGGGCCCCAGGTGGGCTGTGGGCGCCCCTTGGGCAACACACTGGCTGCTGCAGAGGGGCATGACAGGGGTCAGCAAGGGGGTTGTGGTTAGGCCGGTGGACGCTCAATAGTTGAACTGGCGCTGGCACGGCTGGTAGATGAAGCTGCCCTGGTGCTTGGGCCTGCGCGGACGGCTCTCGCGGGTGCGATTCTGCCTTTGCATCACCTTGGCGCTCAGCGCCTGACGCTCTGCCCGCTGACGGGCCCGCTGCAGCCGCCGTACCTGGCCCGCCTTCTCCAGCAGAGCAGCCCGGGCCGGCAGAGGGGCGGCTGCCTGGTGCAGGGCCCGAGGCTCCAGGCGGACAGGCGCCAACTCCCTGCGGGGCAAAGCGGACTCAGGTTCAGGGCCGGACCAATGCGGGGCTAAGGGAAGCACTGACACCTCCCAACCCATCCCTGCACCTTTGCCCTGGAGCACTACGGTCTCTACTCATATGGGGGCACCCAACGCCCATCTTCGGGGAACCAGCCCATCCTCCAAGCGAACCTGGAGATAGCTCCTCGGTTCTAGTCCCTGTGACAGGTAAAATACCCACCCCAGGGAAGACTCGACTCCAACCTCTAATTCGACCCTAGCCTTTAGTACAAGCCTCTAGAGGCTGCACCCTCTTGACATACGGACAACTCTGCTCCAGCCACTTCTGAGACTCTTAGCCGCGCCCCTCCCTGTTCAAAGCCCCGCCCCCTTACCCTCAGGCAGACTGGTGCTTCCCGGCCCTGAGAGGCCCGACCCTTTGCCTGGAAGACTGGCCTCTAAAGGCCCCGCCCCCTCAGCGTCAGTGTGGGCACTTGGGCTTGCTCGCCCAGCCTCCAGGCCTAGACACGCCTCTCTAGGACTCCGCTCTGCCCCTCTGCCCTGGCCGCTCACCCATCCTCGCTAAGGTCGCCGTGAGGCAGGTCCGCGTCGGGGTGCGGGGAAGGGGGCCCAGGCTCCACCACTATGGTGCTGCCGGTGACGTAAACAGACATGCTGGGGTGCTCGATGAGGAGGTCCTCCAGAGGGCTGCTCTGGAGGCGGACGGGCCCGAGTCCAGGGCCCTCTGCAGTAAAACAGGCGGGAGGGGTAACAAACCAGCTCTCGTCCATCAAGGAGGGTGCGGGCGGAGGGCGGCCCGCAGGGGCAGGGGAGGCCCCCGGGCTGGGTGGAGCGGAGTAGCTGTCTACGAGGCGCAGGAGGGAGAGCCATGCAGGGGAGGGGGCGCAGCGGGGAGTGACACACACACACACAGGACATAAGGGGGTGGGGAGAGAAAAAGGCATCGTTAGTCAAACCCTCAGCCCTGCCCATCGCGCTCACGGGGCACCCACAAGCCAGAAGCCTTGACCTGCCACCCTAGTGTACGTGAGGTGTGGGCCCCAACATCGAGCCGCCGGGAGATGGCCTGGGATACACGGGATGTTACCCCACCTCCAGTGTCACTGCCTCAGCCCCAGTTTGCTCAGCAGGCCTTCCCCAATCCCGGGCCTAGCAGCTCCCTTCCCCTCTGCTGCTTGCCCACCTGACCTTCACAGGCCCAGGTAATCAGTCATAGTTCTGGTCCCCGACTTAGGTCTCACCCTGCAGGTCAATGATGAGCCAGCCATCCACTTCCTCCTCCTCGGAGACGAAGGCTTGGGGGCAGTTAAGGTCCTCAGGGGGCGGGGGGTTGCTGAAGAAGAGGCTGGTGAGGCGCTGGAACATGGTGGGGGAGTGAAGCAGTCTCAGGGGGGGTGTCCTACAGCAGTGCAAAAACCTGGCAGGCATAGAGAAGTGTCAGAGCCACCACTGACTGAAGTCCACCCCCACTCCTGCCTGGGGATACCACCCCAAGCCACCATACCAGATCAGAGTACAAAAAGGGAGGTTTCAGGAAGTTCTGAGGTGTGTGTGCTTTCGGGTACGTCAGTCTGCTTTTAGGCTTTTCTATTTTCTGTGTGACCTTATTAAGTTATTTAACTTATCTGTGCTTTACTTTTCTTATTTGACAAATGGCAATGAAAACAGTACCCTCTTCTGGGCCCTTATAAGAATTAAATGAGCTAATAATAGTATCCTCCTCTAGGCTCTAATAAGAATTAAAGGAGCCAAGCACAAAGAGCTTATAACAGTACCTTTAAATCAACTAATTATTAATATTATTGCATGCTCTAGGAACATGGAAAGAGAGGTATATATAACCAGACTCTGTCAAGGAAGGTCTTCAGGGGATTGAACATACAAGCTGGACCTTGAAGGGTAATTAGGATTCTCCAAGCAAGGAAGAAATTGCCCAATGTTGTGATTATTTATCATCATCATAATATTGCCAACATTCATGTGCCAGGTACTATGCTAAACACTTTACCCACATTGCCTCATGTAATCCTCACAACTCTAGGAAGTGAGTATAATTATTATCCCTCTTTTACAGGTGAAGAAACTGAGGCTAAGAGAAATAAGGTAACTTGCCCAAGGGCAGCACCCATAATCACTATATTCCATTGCCTTTGCTGGGTGTCTGTGAATTGGGCTTTTTTTTTTTCACTTTTTCTTTTCTTTTTTTTTTATTTTAATTGTTTTTCAGTACAGTTTTCTGTCTTTTACTCCCATCAAATGGTTAGAAATGACTGATTTGGCTCTCTTAGTTTATTGATTGGGACCCTGAGCCCAGAGAGGGAGAGGAACTTGCTTGGGCTCACACAGTAAGTAAGGGCAGAGCTGGGGCTAGAACCCAGGTCTGCTGGCTCCCAGCCCTTTTCCCACTGGGCCTGCCACTGCCCTGCCGTGAATTGGGCATTTTTAACTTCGTAGCCAAGGGCCAAATGGTCCATGTGCATTTTTCTGGGGTGAAGAACCCTGGATTTCATCATGATTTCCTAAACAGCTCTACTTGAGCCCAGACATTAAGAACCATTCCTTGAGCCTGCATGGCCTGACAAGTGCTGTCTAGCAAAAATCCCACAGAACTGTTTCATTGCACAGGCCTCAGTTCTGTTTGTGAAATGAGCTTGGAAGATCCTATTCCCGCAGGCCCTCCCACTTCTAACCCCCTACTCCCAAGCTCCTGCTCAAGGGCAGCATCCCTGGCTAAGAGGAAGATCAGGTTGCCTGGCCGCAGAGAGACAACAGGTCATTGGGAGGTGATGATGGAGGGAGGGAGCTATCACACCCCAGGAGCCCTTAAGGATCAGAACTGAGGGTTAGACCAGGACTCCAGGCCTCAATCAGCCCTTCCCTGGGTGAAGAGGAGGAAGAAAACCCCGTACTTCAGGAATGCAGACACCAAGGAGGTGGCTATAGATCTGTTCCTCTCCCCATCTCAGCCTACCTCAGGACTAGATCTGGGCTCAGGGCCCACTAGATATGGGCCCTAAAGCTTGACCCTCTACATTTGTCCCCTGAAGATGGTCAATAGTTTTGCTACTGAGCCACTTGTCACCTTCCTCAAAGAATGTTTCTGCACTTCCTATAGAACTCCCTGGGGACATGTCCATATTTATTGAGTTGGCCAAAAAGTCCATTAAGTCCATTAATTAACTTTTTCCATAAGATGGCTCTAGTAGTGCTTAGGTGTCTTTAACTTCACTCAAAACAATTTTGTTAGATTGTATTGTGACAGCTGTCATATCAGTGTGTATTTTTTAAAAAAATGTCAAAATTGGTGAATTTTTGTGCAGTCATTTTAATATTGAAGAGGGAAGAAAATAAGCAACATTTTCACATATTGTGCTTTATTATTTCAAGAAAGGAAAAATGCAACTGAAACACATAAAATAAGAGTTGTGCAGTGTATGGAGAAGGTGCTGTGACTCACTGAACATGTCAAAAGTGGTTTACCGAGTATCTTGGTACATTTGACATTTTGGCCAAATAATTCTTTGCTATGGGGCTGTCTTATGCATTGGAAGATGTTTAGCAGCACCCCTGGCCTCTACCCACTAGAAGTCAATAGCCAGAGATAGCCAACATACTCAAAATATCCAAATCAATAACGTTATTGGTGAAAATGAAAAATGTCTCTTTTGCCCTGGATGGTGTAGCTCAGTGGATTGAGTGTGGGCCTGTGAACGAAAAGATCACAGTTCGATTCCCAGTCAGGGCACATGCCTGGGTTGCAGGCCAGTTCCCAGCAGGGGACGCACAAGAGGCAACCATACATTGATATTTCTTCTCCTTCTCTCCTTCTCTTCCCCTCTAAAGATAAATAAATAAAATCTTTTTTAAAAAATGTCTCTTTTACAGGAAAAAAATGTAACTGGATTTTTTGGCCAACCCAATACATTCCCTGAAGGCACGCTACTCTTACTGTCAACCCTCCTGGGGGTATTTATGTGCTTGTGGCTATCTCTCCCATTCCCTGAGAATGTTTTCACAATTGCCAGAAAATTCCTTAAGCTCCAACCCTGAGCATATTTCCACATTTGCAGACCCACACAGTGAGCTCCAGAAGGAAATGTTTCCTGGGTGCTGGCTTCCCTGGTGGGAGATCTATGGGGATTGTGATAGGTTGGGCCACCCCAACTAGTAGCTGCCCAGCACCAGCCACATAACCCAGCCCATCTGTAGCCACAGGGAGGAGTTAGTGATTCATTTACAAAAAATCCAGAAAGTTTGGCCCTTCCTGAGGGAAGTTTGGGGCCTTAATGAGGAACCCCCCCCCCCTTTCTAAGGACCTACTACTTCACTGAGAAAATGAAGTTAAGAGTTGTTTCAGGGACTATCATATTCACCCAGTCCATTTCACAACCTCAGGATCAGAAGATGTAAATCTATCTAAAGGGCACACAGCTAGATGGTGGCAGGGTAGGCTGAGCCTCAGGTCACTGAGCCTCCAGTCCAGAGTACACACAGAAAAACCTCAGCAAATAATCCCCCCAAATATTCAGATAGGGAGGTCAGACATGAATCAGACTTTGATCAAGTCACTGCTCCCCTCAGACCCCCTCTGCCCAGCTATGAAACGGTCTGGGGTTCTTGATACCAAGATTCATCATGCATTTGCCAGAGCACCCACTGTGTACCAGAGCCTGCTCAGGGCCTCCTCAAATTACAGACAGATTGAGGTAAGGGAGGCTGGGGGTGGGGGAAGAGCTGCCTGCCCGAGGTCACACAGCAAGTCAGTGACAGAGCCAAGACTAGCAGCAGCACCAGCCAGCCAGTGCCCGCCCACCCCTCTCATGACCACTGGGGAGTCTCCCGGATTCTCTTTCCCAGCCCTGCCAACTTCCTGGTTCTCACATTCCCAGCCCTGCTCCAGGGAGAACCATGCAGCAGCTGTGACCAGAATAGCACTTGAGCCCAAAGCCACCTCTACCCCAGCCCATCCAACCTCTAGGCCCATCCACTTAGAAAGTCAAAAGCTTTTTCTCCTACCCTTTCTCCTGCCCCTCTCAGTAAGCAGAACGGGGCAGCACAAACCTTGTAATTACTAGCACTAGGTCAGGTCATGTCCTCCTAACAGACAACTCTGGGGGTTGGGGAGATGATGAAGAGCCAAACTCTCACCCCAACCCCACCCTAAAATCAGCCCTGGGGACACCCTGATGCAGCCAATGACTCACCTTTCTGTGGTCAAAACAGCTGAGAGACAGAAATTTTGTTAGGCTCTGGGACTCAAAGTACACGGTGAGGGTCAGGGCCACAAAACGGGACCCAATCTCCAAAGAACTCCTGGAAAAAAATCCAGGAGTGAGGACACCTAGGAGCCCTGTCAAATTCGGAGGGTACTGGGCCCACTGTAGTGTCCTCAGTCATAGGAGGATGTGTAACTTTTTACTTGTAGAGTTCCTACTAGGCATGTGCCCATGGCTAATGCATCTGTTGTTCATTCAGTAGGCATGACCCTAATTGGCTTCCTGACCACCACAAGTAAGCCACATTTCCTCTGTGGGCCTCAGTTTCCCCTTCTGTGAAATGGGATCTAAGACCCCTAGTTTGGGGGCTGGGAGTGAAGTCAGATAAAGGGCTGCACACATCAGGGATTAGGATGATATTATGTTAGACCCTGGAGGTGCAGAGCCTGGAGCCACAAGGAGGAGATTCCACCACCATCTGGAGCTGCCCCAACGACCCGGAGCTAGAGCTCCAGGCCTCCCTTGAACTCCTGACGCCCCCCACCCTGCCCCGAACCTAGACCCAGCAGCACAATCCGAACCCCTCTTGAGTCACAAGGAGAAAGTCAGTGACCAGAGGCCTGACCCCAGCCCCTGGATTAACTCAGGAAACTGCTAAGGCCCCTCCGGGCCCCTCTGCCTTTCAGAGTCCCTCACCCAAGAGCCCAGCAGCCCCAATTCAGTGCCCACCGGGTCAGGGGAGGACACGCGACCCGAGGGGGGAGGGGGCGGTGCCGGCCTTAGTGACGTCTCAATGTCAAATGCAAATAGAGAGACGTCACGGTCTACCGGGCTTGCAACAGCCAATCGGGAGACGGGAAAGCGCCCCCGCAGCCGCGGGCGGAGACAAACAAAGACCCAGAAGCTGGGGGCGCAGGGAGCCCCCCGGCTAAAAACTGGTTGGAACTCACCTGGGTACCCGGGCGGTGCAGCTGGCTGGGCAGCGCTGAGGTAGTTGTGCCGCGGAACGGCTGGGGGTCGGCGGCTGATCACACCGCAGGCCGCATCCCGGGGACTGGTCAAGGAGGCGGCGGAGCTACTCGTTGGACGCCCGTTGCTGCTACTCTCGCCCGCGGGGCTCTGAGTGTGTGCAGCCGCCGCTGCTGGGCTCGCAGCACAAATTGGAACGTTCAAACAGCTGATTGTGACGTCACAAAGGGGCCCGCCCGCCTGTCGTCACTGGCGGGCGGAGCGGAGACCAATCCCAGGCTGCGGATTCCCCCTCCCTGCCTCCTCTCCACTGTTCCTCTGGTTAGTGGCTCCTGCTTAGGAGCCCAACTCAGAGCCACGGGGCGCCGCCCGGAGAGACGACTGCTCGGAGCTTGGGTCTTCTGTCTGTGACAGACCTCTCAGTGAAAAGGGTCCAACTTGTCCCTATGGGATCCCTATCTTCCTGCTCTCCCTTCTCATTCCCCAGCGCCCTCACCCCTCCCTCTGCCCCCCAGATCCTCTCACCTGCATCCTATATGCAGGTCCCCCAGTCTGTACTACACAACTGCACACCATGTCCATGAATCTACATCCGTCCCACCACTTGTCTCCCTGCTCGCCCTCCCCTTCTGTCTCACCTCCTCGCCACTACACATTCTCGGCTTTCTCACCCCACTTTTCCTCAGCTGGGCAGGTTTGAGAGGTGCAGTTGAGCAGTACAGATTGGGGGACTTGGATATAGGATGCAAGCACCTATTCTGGCGCAGCACCTGGGAGTGTGGAGAAGTTGGTTTGCTGATGGGAAATTTTAGGAAGTAGGACTTGGAGAGGAATTGCCTGGGGCTGAGTAAACATTGACCTAGAGACCGCTCTGTAGTGGAAGTTTACTCACCTTATTTAATCTGTTGCTACCGGGGCTGGACAGAAAAATGACAAGGATTGGTTATTAGTCCTGATTTGTGTGCAGGGAAAATGAGACTCACAAATCTTACTTGAATGTGGAGTCATATTCAATAATGCACGTTGATGGTATAGTGGTGAGCCTAGCTGCCTTCCATATTCAATCATGCACTGAATCATGCAATCATGCATTGAGTACCTACCGTTGCCGCTGACAGACTATTAGCTGACATTTATTGAACACTTACCAAGTGCCAGACATGTGTTTTGATCTTCACAACAACTCCCAAAGCTGGGTATTATCCCCATTTCCAAGGTGAGAAAACAGACTCAGCCCAAGTGACTTCCCAAGATCTCAAAGCTAATGTAAATAGTAGAGCCAGGATTCGAGCCCATAGTTTCTACCCCTGACCCTTTCCGCTCTCTACGTGGGCCAGATTGTCTGAATCTCAGTGTGCTTCAGCCTTCTCCAGGAGACCTGGGCCCACTCCTGACTGCCCCAAACTTGCTGTGTGACTTCAAGCTAGTCATGTTACCTCTCTGGGCCTCAGTTTCCTTATCTGTAAGCTTAACATGTCCAAGTTTCCTTCCATCCTCAGGATTCTGCCAATCCTATTCTCTAGGCTTCCAGGTCTCCCAATGGCCTGAGAAATGCATGGAGAGAGACCACAAAAACACATCCTCAGAATCTCCAGGGCCAGAGATTCTGGACTCTTAGTAAAGCAGGGTTGGTGGGGGTGGGTCTGAGACTGCCCATCTGGCCCAACAGGAGGCAGGGGGCGATTTAGGCCAGGGCTTCATGCTCTTGTGAGAAAATCCTGTCTCCGCCTAGTCTGAAATCCCAGAGGGACTCCTTAGCCCTAGCAACTAGGAGAAGGAGCCAGGAAATAATACCCAGAGGTTTCCAGGGGGAGGAGGGAGCCGTGTTTAGGCCCCAGGAGTGGTGTTTCCCAAGTGTCCTCAATCTGTGCAACCCTGAGCCTCTGCCCATCACATCTACTTCCTGTTAACCTCCATACCCTCTCTTGACCTCCTTGCTGACTTAAACTAAATAATCCCTAACATGCCTTTCCTGTCACACTACTTGCTTCTTCTAAAATCATCTGTGGCTCCCAAAGTACCGCATTCCTTAACACAGCATTTGTGGCCTTTTACGATCCAGCTGCAGTTCTCTCCAGCTTCATCCCCTCCACCTCCGCTTCTCCTACCTGTACCTTGTGCTAAGGTCAAACTCCTCATTATCTCTCCAATACTCTCCACCAGCACATTTTTGCTCAAGCTCTTCCTGGAATGCCCTCTTCAGGCCTGAATTTAGATTATGCCTGTCTTCAAGATTCTACCCACCCCTCCTTCCTCTAGTTAGCCTTCCCTGTCCCCACCCATGTGTACAGAGCTTCCTTGGGACATTTATTTGTTCACTAAACAGAAAGTGATGACTAATTGTGTGTGTTTTGTGTATGTGTCTTCCCAAGTCAGTGGTTGGCATCTCAAGGGCAGAATCTCTGCCCATATTCTCCCCCCACCTGGCCTATGCTGGGCCTAGCATAGTAGACTCTAATCAAAGGCTCAGTAGTTACAGCTCGAGAAGGGTGGCTGGCATAGTCTACACCTGGCTCCTCTACCCTGATACTGGGGCCTGGGTTCTGGTTCCCCAGGCCTACAGAAGGTCGATCCTGGCATATATTCTGATACCCTAAATGCCCTGGATTCTGCTCCCAACCTTAGCTGGACCCCATATACAGGCTGCTAGGGCAGATCCCCGGTCTTACAGTTTCTCTGTAGAGTCAAAGATACTCATGGAAGTAGGGGCCTGGGGCCCAGTGGAGTCTTTACTGAAACTCCTAGAACTGTCCCTCTACACTACAGAGGCTTATCATCAGGACTGGAGGAAACCTCAGACCTCACTTCATCCAAACTCCTTATTTTATAGGTGGAGAACCTGTGGCACACTAAGACACAGAGAGATCAAGGTACTTGCTTAGAGTTATAGAGCAGCAGAGCCATCAGCTGACACTGGCCCCAGAGAGGGGGCTTAGTATTCTGGGCCCGTCCGTCACTTAGGCCTGGGGGGCCATTAAAAGAGTCAGGGAGCACCATGATGGGGGTGATCCTGGAGTCTCATTTGCAATCAAATATAAGGTTCCACTCCTGTGTACATACACGGATAGACATGTGCAGCTATGCATACACATGAAGGCTTATACAAACACACATATGTACATGTGCATAGGTGTAAACACCTGCCCAGATGTAAACACTTGCCCAATTTTATGGGCCCCAGGATTAAAGGTCAAGGGGCCACCCTTTTATTCCTGTTTGGGCCTTGGCCTTGCCCTTACCAAGCCCTGCAGGATCCCTGATTGCTTGGTGCCCTCCTACTTCAAAGGGCAGAGATATATCAGCTTGGGTGCGTCCTTCACAGGACCTTGCATGCACTCAAAGGTATGAGCCTGCTGGAGAACTGGCTCACCGCTCCCCCCTCCCCACTTTCCCTCTAGATAGAGGGCAAGGCTGAGATGAAGCCAAACGGGTAACTCGGAATCTGAGTCAAAATCAGCAAGACCCTATCACTGTAGAAGCAGAGCCCTCCAAGCCCCTACTAGGTTTATAGAGTTAAACCCATAATACTAATGACGATATTATTGGTATTTCTGTGCACTAGGTAATGTTCTGAGCCCTTACCTGTTGATAACTCATTTAATCTTTACAAGAATCCCCTAATATAAGTAATATTATTCCTCTATTTTACTGATGAAGAAACTGAGATGGGGAGGGAATTGAATTGGTAGGGCCACCTAAATTTAAACATACTCCCAAATTCCCCCAACAGATAAGCCTGTATTTTAACAAGGGGCCATATCCCCTGAACTCTTACTCAAAAAGCTTTGCTGTTCAACCCAGAGATGTCTGAATTGAAGGTAACTCTGTGTGTGTGTGTACGCCAGGAAAAACCATAGTCTGATTGTCAGTAAACCCAGATTTCAGACACAGTTCTATAAATCCTGGGCTCACTGCCTGGCCCAGGACAAGTCACTTTCTTTGTCTGAGCCTCAGTTTCCCATCTGCAACATGGCTGGCTCCAGGCTTTCTAAACAGCACTCCAGTACCAACCTCCAAGCATTTGGGTTTGTGTGAATGGTGCTTAATGCCCCTGATGATGAGGAGTTGGTGGTCAGTACAGGATTCATTTCAGGAAGAGGAGGCAGGTGGCAGGAAGCCAAAGGCCTGGCTTGGTTTCTGCCCACGGGCTCAGGGTATGAGGGTAGGGTGGTGACTCTGGAGTTCCATGGGTGTGCTTGTGAGTGTGGGCAAGTACGCAAGCAAGCTGCTTTGGTGTGAGTGCCCTGCATGAATTCCCACATTAGAACTTTTGAAGGGAAATGGCCGCATCCCTTCAGCTTTCAGGCTGAGGGGAAGAGAGTGGACAGCAGGGTTCTCTCTGCAGCAGGGTTCCCAACCAGTCTTCTAGAAGCAAATGGATTCCCTGAAGCTCAGAGCACTGCCCTTTTCTGCTCACACCTTTTCCTTGCCTTCCTACCACCTCCAGATGCAATTCATACTGCTGGCCAGGCATCCTCTCATAGTACCTGGTACATGGGAAGCATTTAGTAAGTACTGACGGGAAGTGAATGAAGCTGCCCTCATCCACTGCTTGGTCTGTCAATACACACAACATGCACACACACACCTGTGCAAATGATCATAATCCAAACCGCCACCAGTCTTCCCGCTTCTGGAATTTTTACTCTTGTAGTTTCCCCCTCATTCGGAACCCTGTCCACTCACCCACCTCATCTCCCTGTGTTTAGACCTTCCCTATTCTTCAGGACTAATCAGCAGATTGTATTTATTGAGCATTTACTATGTGCCTGTACCCGTCCAAGATGGACACTGTTGTTATCCCCATTTTACAGATGAGGAAATTTGGGCTCAGCCTGCTGAAGCTGAAGATCACTGAGCTAATGTGTCAGAGTGTGTTTCTGTATATTCAACAATGTTTAGAAATATTGACTGTATGTGCATATGTGTACAATAATAAACAGCATAAAAATTATAAAGCCTATATGTGGAAAATGTACCGTATTTTTGCCTAACATTCCCATGTTAGCCTTGAAGGAGCAAACTGCCATGCTGTGGAGGCAGCTACATGGCAAGGACCCAAGAGGGATCTCTGGAAGCCAAAAGTGGTCCCAGCTAACAGCAAGAAAATGGAGATCTCAGTAACATGACCACAAGAAAATGAATTCCTGAGGGAGCCTAGAAGCCAAACTTTCCCTAGTTAAGTCTTATCTGAAGACTTAACTAGAGACACAGCTGGCCAACACCTTGATTTCAGCCTTTTGAGTTCCTGAGCTGAGAACCCAGATAAGCTGTGCCTGGACTTCTGACTTATAAAGCTGTGAACTAACAAATACGAGTGTTGAATTGATTTTTAATTTAGTGTGGCACTATCTCAGTTATTCTAAAGATGTTTAACTTTTAAATTACAGATGACATAAAATGTTATATCAGTTTCAGATGTACAATGTAGTGATTAGACATTTGTATACTGTATGAAGTGATCACCCCAGTTAAATGGGTGTTGTCTTGAGCCCCTAAGTGTGTGGAGTTTTGTTATACAACAATAGAAAACTGAAACATATATGTTAACAAAGTTTTTTTTTAAGATTTTATTTATTTATTTTTAGAGCGAGAGGAAGGGAGGGAGAAAGAGAGGGAGAGAAACAATGATTGGTTGCCTCTCACACGTCCCAAATTAGGAACCTGGACTGCAATCCAGGCATGTGCCCTGACCGGGAATTGAACCAGCGACCTCTCAGTTTCCAGGCTGATGTCGCCTCTGACCACACCAGTCAGGGCCGAAAAAGTTTTTGGCATAAAAATTAAGAGACAGCTTGAGTTACTAATCTCATTTTGATATATTTTATCTTAGTGCAAATAATTTTGTGAACCTCATAAAAATAATGTTATGATTGGGGAAAATCATTTTCTTTTGTTTCTTTTGCCAAAGTCACATAGTTGAAAGTGAGTAATTTGAATATGCGGAATATAATTCCAGGATATCTATTAGCCAAATGGCACTTCTTCCAGGAAGATCTCCAAGATCTCTCTGGGAGGAAGCAACCTCTCCCTCCACAGAGCTCCCAAATACATTGTCTGCCAGTCCCTTCAAGCACTGCTGCTCTCAGTCCACCACACTCTCAGAAATACTGGAAGAAAGAAAGAAGGAAAGAAGGAAAGAAAGAAGGAAAGAAAGAAGGAAAGAAGGAAAGAAAGAAGGAAAGAAAGAAAGAAAGAAAGAAAGAAAGAAAGAAAGAAGAAAGAAAGAAAGAAAGAAAGAAAGAAAGAAAGAAAGAAAGAAAGAAAGAAAGAAAGAAAGAAAGAAAGAAAGAAAGAAAGAAAGAAAGAAAGAAAAGAAAAGAAAGAAAGACGTAGTTACTTTCTGGGAGACAGATACCTTTTCTGTACTTGTAACTCTCATTCAGATATAAACAGAAACATAATCAGAGACATTATAATACAAGGAAATAAGAACTAGGACAGTGGGTAGGCCAAAGTGCTAGGAGGATCTGAAAAAAAAAAAAAGGAGGGGTGTGATTCAAGGAAGGCTTCCTGGAAGAGAGGCCATCTGAGTGAGACTTTGAAAGATGAGTAGAAGCTTGCCTTGGGGAA
>PVKM010002090.1:0-68552 GCA_004027735.1 Carollia perspicillata | reverse complement strand
CTTTTATTTTTACTTTTATAATATTTCCTCAAATGTATTTGAAATTTTGTGCTTACATGTTTCTCGATATTAATTAATATATTCAAAATATAATGTAATACTCATGTTTGTATACCATAAATAGTACAATTCCTGATGTCTCATAGAAATGTACTGCATGTTTGTTGTGTGAGCTTATAGCAAATGATCTAGCCCAAAAGTGGTTTGTCTAGAATTCCATATTCACAAATACAATGTTTTGACATTCACGGTACAAAAGCTGCTTGGATTTGACAGATATTTGCATTGCTAGAACAATCCCCAAACAAATTAAACAGATGTACATTAATACCAGAGTTGAATGGAGCAGTTTGGAAAAAATATTTTTTTTAGCTAAAATAAGTTCTCAAGGCAATTTTTTATACAATTGTAGTCATTTTTATCACAGTTTTCCTATACTCGGCATTGAATAACAGCCAAAATTTGCAGGTATTATATTCTTATATGTGTTCTAAATGTTACTTTACTTATTTTTATGATTGTCACTTAGGTGAGAAAAAAAGTTTTTCTAAGGTGAAAAATAAATTGAAGCTAATTAAATTTATAACCAAGGAAAAGGAAGAAAAGCAAATCTGTAACCATTCAGCTTAGATGATTTTCCAAAAGGAAAACTGATTATGGATAAATGCCATTGATGATAAACTATTTATTCAATTTAGCTTGCATTCTCTTGGTTGCAATAGAAATATAAAATTTATTAAGGTTAAAGTAAAAGTTCTTATTTCTATTTTACTTCCCTAGATTAATCCTTAGGAAATAGTATTCTAAATTGGGTGGATTTTGAATGTGGACTTTTATTTTCATGAAGAAGAAGAAAGGAACATTACCATTTTTCTACAATAAAAAGGCCAATATATCTTTACACATAGTGATAATGACTCCCTCTACTCCAACAATCTCTGATAACAAGATTAAATATTTATTTTAAAATTTATCAAATTGTGGCAGTGTGCCTAAAGTAATAGTTTTCATAGTGGTCAGTTGACTAGAAGCATTATTTTCGCCTTGGAATTTGTTAGAAATGCAAATTCACAAGCTCTGCCAAAGAACCATAAAATCAGAAACTCTTAAGTCCCCCAAATCAGTATTTAACAAGCCCTCTTAGTGACTCTGACACATGTTAAGTAATTATTCCCAAATAAAAAGATGAATACTTTTATCAGAATTAAGTGGAAGAGAGTAGATGTACATATGGAGCACACTAAACCTCTGTTAAAGCTATCTAAATTTGGTACAGATAATCAATTAACTTTATAATTACAGATAAAAATTTGAGTACAATGACAGATATTTGGATAGTATAAACATTTTAATAATGTTAATTCTTCTCATAAACAAATAGAATATGCTTCCATTTATTGATATCTTCTTCAATTTCTTCAGTATCTTATAATTTTAGAATATAGGTATTTTATCTCCTTGGTTAAATTTATTCCTAGGTACTTTTGCATTTAATTGCAAATGAGATTGATTCTTATTTTTCCTTTCTGATAATTCATTATTGCTGTATAAAATGCAAATGATTTTTGAATATTAATTTTGTTGTCTGCTTTGAAATGTCATGCCAATTCTTTCTCTCCTGAAATGCTTCTTGAGAAATCAACTAACAGTGTTTTGGGAGTTCCCTCATAGGGTCTCTGTAGCTCCCTTGTAGAGTTTCTCCTTGTCTTTAAAGTTCGGCATTTAAATTCTGATATGTCTGGGTGTTGGCCTCTATGGGTTCATCTTGGTTGAGACTTTCTCCACTTCCTGTACTTGTATGTCTATTTCATTCACAAAGTTACAGAACTTTCCCAATCATTATTTCTTCAAATATGTCCTCAATCCTTTGTTTTCTTCTCTAGTCCTTCTGGTACCCCTATGAACATTGATTATGCTTGACACTGCTCTAGATGTCCCTTAAACTAGCTTAATATTTTCTTTTGCTGTTCTGACCTTTTTTTTTTTGCCACCCTGTCTTCCAAATTGCTGATTTGATCCCCTGCTTCATTTCACCTGTATTTTCTTCTAGTGTATTCTTCATTTCAGTATTATATTCTTCATTTCTGATTGGTTCTCTTTGATGGTTCCTGTTTCCTTTTTTATGCTTAGTATCACCTTGCTTAAGTGATCTCTGAGTTCCTCCATTCTGCCCATAAGTTCCTTGATAATCCTTTTAACTATTGTTTCGAACTCTATATCTGATAGTTTGCTTGCCTCCATTTCACTTAGTTATTTTTCTGGGGATTTATCCTGTTATTTCATTTGGAGCATGTTTATTTGTCTCCCCACTTTGGCTGCCTATGTGTGTCAGGGAAATCTACTATGTCTCCCAGTATTGGTATGGTGGCCTTACATAGTCGGTATCCTAAAGGGCTATCAGTGCAGTCCCTCTGATCACCAGAATTAGGTGTTATAGGTATGTCCATTGTGTGGCTTCAAGAAGCCATCCTGTTGTAGTTGAATCCTGATTGCAGTTTGCCCATCGGCTGGCTGACTATGAGGACTAACCCCAACTATAATGTACTAACTGCTATGCAGGGGCTCACCCTATGAGGCACAGCTTGCCCTGGCAGTGTCTGGTACCTGCCAAAATCTCCCTTTGAGTGTGCTTCTTACAGAGCTAATTGGGTCATGCTCTGATATGATCTGAAAACTGCCACTGGGTGTATTGATTCTGGAACTTCTTGAGAAGGAGTTTGGTGCAGGTCAATGTCAGGTGCTGCATATGACTGATCCTGTCCTACCTGTTTAGAGCTATAAATTGATGCACAGTATATGACTTCCTCTGCTGGACCTGGGTGCATGCTGGAGAGTCCATGTTGCATTCCAAGACTGCCTTCCACCATTTGTAGTGGCAGGTCAGCAAAAGTCCTAAGATACCCCGAGATCCTCCTTTGCCTGACAGTTGTCTTTTGGGCTCAGTCTCTGAAAGAGCCTATGGCTTAAGTGAGTTTTGTGACGTAAGGTCTTAGCAAGTCACCATTTTTTTTAGCCTAATGAACTCTGTGGCCTCACCCTGAGGACTCCCTGAGACCTCACCCCACCACAAAGTTCCACAGGTCACTGGTGAGTGGCAGCTGGACTTATTGTACTCTGAGACTTTTGCTGAGTGGCCTCAGATCTAGCACTGGCACCAAGTTTCAATTTGTGACACCACTGGTAAACACCACTAGCTGCTACCTGGTGACTCATTGAGAACTTGCTTCCTGTAACTCGTGTACTACTACCAGTGGCTTTTTGAGCAACTGAGCCTAATACACAGCTGGCAGGTACAGACAGATCTTGGGATACTTTGAACCTTTGCTAAAAGCCCACAGGCTCAGTGCTGGTGGAAGTCAACACTGGTATGCAGCATGGCCCCTCCCAGATACACCCATGCTCAGTAGAGGCAGCCACAAACTGTAGACTGCTTTGTAGCCAAAAGCAGGCTGCCCTAGGAATAAATTTAACCAAGCAAGTGAAAAAACCTATACTCAAAAATTATAAGACACTAGAAAAAATTGAAGGAGAGAGAAATAAATGAAAGTAGAGGCCATGCTCATGGATAGAAAAAATTAAGATCATTAAAATGTCCATACTACCCAAAGCAATCTACAGATTCAACACAATTCCTATCAAAATACCAATAGTATATTTCATAGTTTAGAACCAATAATCCTAAAATTTATATGGAATCACAAACGACCCTGAATAACCTTAGTAATATGAGAAAAAAGAACAAAATTGGAGGCATCACACTACCTGATATCAAATTATACTACAAGGCCATAGTAATCAAAACAGCATGGTACTGGCATCAAAGTAGACATATAGATCAATGGAACAGAGTAGAGAGCTCAGAAATCAACCCACATCTATATGGTGAGTTAATTAATATTTGACAAAGGAGGCAAGATCATACAATGGGTAAAGACTGTCTACTCAAAAAATGATGCTGAGAAAATTGACAGACATTCCCCCAAATGAAAGTGGATCACCTTATATCACCTTATATTTGCTTATAAACAGAAGCAAACTCAAAATGGATTAAATACTTAAATGTAAGACTTAAAACAATAAAACTCCTAGAAGAAAACATAGGTGGTAAAATCTGACATTTCTTTTAGCAGTATTATTCTGATATAGCTCTTTGGTAAGAGAAAGGAAAAAATAAATGAAACTACATCAAACCAAAAATATTTGCACAGAAAAGAAATCATCAACAAAACAAAATAACCTACTCAGTGAGATAAGATATTTGTAATGATACATCTGATGAGTGGTTAATATCCAAAATTTATAAAGAACTTACATAACTCAACACCAAGAAAATGAGCAATCCAATTAAAAATGGGCAGATGACCTGAATAGACACTTCTCCAAAGTGGACATACAGATGATCAGTAGACATATGAAATGATGCTCACCATCACTAATGATCGGATAAATGTGCATTAAAACCAGAATGAGATATTACTTCTTACCTGTCAGAATGGCTATTATTAATAAATCGAGAAACAACAAGTGTTGCTGAGGATGTAGAGAAAAGTAAACTACAATACACTGTTGGTGGGAATGAAGATTGGTGCAGTCACTGTGGAAAACAGTGTGGGAATGAAGATTGGTGCAGTCACCGTGGAAAACAGTGTGAAGTTTCCTCAGAAAATTAAAAATGACATAGCCTAATGACCCAGCAATTCCACTTCTGGGTATATATCTAAGAAAAATCCAAAACACTTACTCAAGAGTATATTCACCTTGATGTTCATTGTCGGCATTATTTATAATAGCCAACACATGGAAGCAACCCAAGGGCCCGTCAAAAGAGTCAATAAAAAAGAGGTGGTACATACATACGATGGACTATTACTCAGCCTTTAAAAAGAGAAATGTTACCATTTGCAACAGCACTGATGGATCTAGAGGGTGTTACGCTTAGTGAAGTAAGTGTGACAAAGAAATACAAATGCCATATGATGTATTTTATATGTTTCATCTAAAAGAACAAAATAGATAAACAAAATTAATAGACTCATAGACACAGAGAGTGTACAGGTGGTTGCTAGAAGGGAGGGGGGCAGGGTGGTGGGTGGAAAAGGTAGAGATTAAAAAGTATAAATTAGAAGTTATAAAATAGTCACAGGGATGTAAAAGTATAGCGTTGGGAACATGGTCCATAATCATGTGATAACTATATATGATGTGAGTTGGGTACTGAAATATTGGGGGAAGACTTTGTAAAGTATATGACTCTCTAACCACTATGCTGTATACCTGAAACCAATACAAAATAATATTGAAAATGAGCTGTAATCAAAAAGAAAAAAAAATGGTAAGATGTTTTATATACTGATTTAAGTTAGATAACATTTTGGAAATAGCTTTTTCTACAGCAACATCTTGATGTCTTGAATATGTCAAAATTTGCCATGCCTGAAAATACTCAAACATTAAACATGTATTTTATGAGACCAGTGTAACCCTTACTTTGCATGTATATCCAAACATAGGGTTTGAAAACCGAAAGTAACTGCTTCTATCAAATTCTAAGTAGTGTTTTCAGGTAGACAGTATGACTGATATCTTTGATTGCTTATTCAATGATTTATTTGACATCAGATTTATTAGTCACAAATGCTTATTTACTTTACTCCAGGCACTAGGTAAGAGACGGATCTCTCCTGATGCTTCCTAAACAGATGAAATCAACTTAAAGAAAGGAAATTCTTGACAGCCACAAATAGGCCCACCTCTTGAATTTTTTAAATTCCTGTGGACTGGAAGCAGGTAGTTTCTAAAAGAGTATTAGGTTTCCTCAGGTTTTAAATATAGACCTATTGATGATATAGAGCTAGTGATGCTTTTGCATCAGTCGCATGAAGCAGAATAATATTTCGGTTGCTGCTTACTGATAATACCTCTCTATTTGCATGTTCACATTTAGTGTGACACTTCAAAGTTTACTTCAATACTTACATAAAGTTCTACCTTCAAATCCACTGACACATTCTGAAACCCATTAAGACTTTTTGGTGGTAGACAGTAAACTTGGCAATATTTTTTATAACTTCTCCACACATTCACACATACACACATATGTATGTATTTATATATCCATATATATTTAAAAGTAATAAATACTCAGTCACACTTGCCACCAAAGAAATGTTTTTTAAAACCCAGAAATAAAAATATCTTACCAAAAAACACCTACAAATAGAAATAGATATGCGTTGGTGCTACTACAGCTTACACATTGTAAGTTGTTGAACTCTGCCATCAAAATAAAGTCGAAGCCAGAAATAAATGACTCAGGTATAAAATGGAGTTGAAGTGGTTCAAACGCCCAGTTCTATGATTGAAACTACCAGTTACAGAGGATTGGGGTTGACGTAAACAAGACCTAAAGCAAAACTAGAAGGTTGTCCATTCCAGTGTAAGAGGACCAAGCCTAGATAGCTACATAAGGACTGAGTGGGAGTTCTGTCCCATAGGAGCTATGCAGATGTGCCTGGAGACTCTGGTAACTTAAAAAAGAAAAAGAAAACACTAATTAAACTCAAGAAAAACTGTAACAAAAATAATAAGCATGTGTTGTAAGCTCTGTTTGAACAAGATGTGTTACTTTGTAAAAAAATTATTATATTAGACAGATCTATTTTTTTTACCCAAAACTTTGGGTTATGTAGGAGACCATCTTAATTGGTAAATATTTCAAATTATTTTAATCTGTAATGACTCTTCACTTTGCTCTCTGGGGAGTGATTTTACCCCAAGCTCAATTCTGCATTTTTTGTAGTATTCTCATTACATTAACCTTTTGCTGTTTCACAAACCACCCTTGTGATTCAGATATCTCTACATTTTTAATGCTAGACTCTAGTTACATTAGATATTCTAATGAATCTATGGGAGTTCAGTGTTTAAAAGTAATGCTGACATCCTGGGCACTCTCCCTGGTACCAAGAGACCCTTTGACCTTAAAGAGACTTTTGTGTATCGATTGGCTAATGTGTCTGAAGGGACCATGAGACCCCAAGACATAAATTTGGTGAGCGTACTCCTTAGAAAGTAGGTTTAGATAACATTTGCAAATCATCTCTTTTTTAAATATTTTATTTTTAAATTTTTTTTTAGTGAGAGAGGAAGGGAGGGAGAAAAAAAGGGATAGAAACATTGATGTGAGAGAGAAACATTGATCAGTTGCCTCTCAACCATACCTGCAACCCAGATACACACCCTGACTGGGAATTGAACTGGAGCCCTTTGGCTTTGTGGAATGACACCCAACCAACTGAGCCACACTGGGTCAGGACACAAAATTGTCTCTTCTACCTTTCCTTATAACACTTTCACCAAAAATTATGAAATGTGGATTGTTATGATTTTATGAAGCATCATTAAATAAGAGAGACTGTTAACATCATTTGCCTATACTGGGCAGAAAATAACTGTAAATATCTGATGACTACAGAGATATACATAGTTGGCTGCTAATAAATAGGTACTAATGATGGATATTTACTGATAACACCTATGCACAACAGTTATCGATAGATACATCTGCTTACACCTAATCTTTCCATATTATGCAAATGTTAAATCTTTTACATGTATGTATAATGCAAATTTAATTTATCTGTGTCTTTTCAGATTCTTTCCCTTCATTTTCTTAGTTCATTAATATTTTTACTCCATGCTGTGACTCTGGTGACTTATGACCAGCTGGTGCCTCTACATGTACATACATGATTACTGTTGAAAATTCTTACTCTCACCTTTATAGTTCATAAACCAAGTAATCACATCACGTGATATATAAGAAAAGACTACAAAATAAAACCGGTTAGTGTTTAAACACATATGATTGAAATTATAAAAATTTTGATTTAGATCACATTCTTTTTTAACCTCTGTAGAAACTGGGGCAAGAATACAGATAAAACCCACATGTCATATGTCTGAATATGTAACTTGTAAATCAAGTTAAGACTATGACTTAGCCTGAATTCTTACTAGGGGCTGTGTTGCTCTACAATTCTTGTCTGGTCCAAGAGTGATTCTGTGATTCTTCTCATTCCCCGGTCCACATTTCTCTATTCACACCCCTAAGTTCTTTGGAGAACTAGGCGCACACAAACACACACACTCTCAACATACAAGTTCAGTCAGCCCCGATCCTCTGGTTTGGGGCATGTTTGGTTTAAGGTCTCTCTCTCATGAGTTTTGTTTGCTCAATTACTCATTGAACTTTCAAAACACTCCTGCAAGAACAAAATGAAAATAAAGATTTTGAATTTCTGTTAGTGATCTGGAGACTCTTTTAAGTACCATGTTCTATTTTTTTGAGAGAAACAAAACTCTGACAAGTTTTGTAATATTAACTATACATATGCAACAAGTAAGATGACTATACACATGTGGAAGAGAATATAGAGGCATAAAATATTTTACAGGCACAGAAATTATTAAAACATCTCATTTAAAAAGGTTGTTTTATCAAAATGCTTTAAAGATTGTTATTTTAATTTGCAATTTGATTGAGTTGCTTATTTGTATGTGATATGAATATTTCTCCATAGTGTTGGTTTTTTTAATGCAGTGTTTTAAATTCAGGCTTTACAACTATGCATGCCATGTTCTATTCATATTTTCTATATCCCTCAATGTTTCTGCATTCATTAATTGGATTTCGTCTCTAAGGAAGCACTCTCTTCTCTCCCCCTTTATTTATTTATGGATCCAACTATTTATGGAGTCATGAATATTCATTTTATTTCATGGATTATAGTCAGACACAATTGTTATTTATCTTGTTGCTGAAATTGTTCCAGCTTTGGCTACTGAAAGCCCTTTCAGTTTGGCTCCTATGTGCTTTAAACCTATTCCCATCCTTTTGACTCAGCAGGTCACTTTTATTTTATTCATATAGGAATTACAAGATAATAAGTACAGAAATGTATAAAACTGTGTTTACAGTGTAATTTTAATTTAATAAGTAATTGTGTAGATAAATTAGGTTTCACAGTTTATAAATGTGGTGATTAAAATTTGAGACTCATTTTTACAAACTAGATATATTATGATTTCAAAGCTTTTATCTCCAAGAGGTAGAAAAAAGAACAAATTTTAGTATGTATATTTTCATATTGTTTTCTAATGTAAGTTTTGATTTTATAGTATGAAATAATATTTTAAATTAAAAATAAGTACTAGTCTCTGGATAAGGGCTAATCTTTTTCTCCAGTTTGACTTCTTGAATTTGACATATCTAGGGGACATATTCAAAGACAAATAAGTAATTATATAAAACCAACAGCCAGCAGTGAGTTTCTGTTAATATTTTCATTTCTAATACAAGGAACCAGGGCTCCTTGGAGAGCGTGCAATTTTAGAGCAAGGACAAGGAAAGTTTTGATAAGCTTAGAGCAACCTGTGGTACAGAAAGAAAGGAAATACTCAAGTGAAAGGATGGGATGTATTGAAAGCACACACTGTGGAAAATTCTACAAAAACAATGGACCAGTACTTTTTAGAAGTGTCAAGGTTATGAAAGTCATGAAAATATAGAGGAACAGTCACATATTTGGAGAAGGCAGCATAAACCCTGGGCTGGAGAACAAACAATCCAGGAAACAGAAAAACACGTGTGAAAAAACTGATAAATATGAATATAAGTGGTAGTTAATTTAATAATATTGTACCAACATTAATTTCTTAGTTGTGTGGGTTGTACATGAAGTTAACTTCGGGTTTGGTCAAGATGTAACGTCCTAACATCAGGGGAATTTTGGTGAGGGTTACAGGGAACTCTTTATTATTTTGCAATGTGTTGGCAATTCTAAAATTAGTTTAAAATAAAAATGTTAAGCAAATTTATAAATTCAATTGTGACTTTCTCTTGACCTGGGATATTAAAATAATTTTTTTAATTTCCAAATAATTAGTGACTTTCCAGATATCTTGTTACTGATTTATAGTTTAGTTCCATTATGACTGAAAAATATACTTTATATTACACAAACTTTTAAGATTATTTTTGTGGTTAACACAATGCTCTGTTTTTTCTAAAAACTATGTCTGAACACTTGAAAAGACTATGTGTTCTATTGTTGGATTAAATGCATGGAAGGAACTAGAGAGCATTATGTTAAGTGAAATAAGCTAGGCAGTGAAAGACAAATACCATATGATCTCATCTATAAGTAGAACCTAATCAACAAAACAAACAAGCAAGCAAAATGTAATCAGAGACATTGAAATAAAAAATGAAGGGTAGGAGCTCCTTTCTTTCTGCTGCATAGTAGGGAGAAAATGGAGACAACTGTACTTGAATGGCAATTTTTAAAAAAACCTGACAGTAACCAGAGGGGAGGAGGGAGAAGGACAATGGGGAAAATAGGGGTAGGGTAGTCAAGGAACACGTATAAAGGACACACAGACAAAGCCAAAGGGGGGTAGTTTTGAGGGTGGGGGGTGCGAATGGGTGGGTTGGGAAGACTTGGTGGGGAGAAAAAATGGAGACAACTGTACTTGAACAACAGCAAAATAAAAGTAAAAGAAGGAAAAGAAATTTTGTGAAATAAATTTCTGAAAACAACTGTAAAAAATAAGTATTTTAAATGTAAATTAGGATAAGTTCCTTGATAGTGTGTTGGGTCTTCTTTATTTTCAGTGGGTTTTTATCTATTTTTTTTCTATTGATTATTAAGAGTGGTAAAGTTCCAACTATAATTTCAGAATTGCCTATTTCTCCTTTTAGTTTTATCAGCTTTTTGCTTCATATAATGTAAATTCTGGTTTTAGGTACACAAAACATTGAAGAATATCATGACTTCTTGATGAATTGACTCCTTTATATTTGTGCAATATTTCGTTTATCCCTGGTTATATTTCTTACTTCGATGCCTAGTTTGTACAGTGCTCGTATCATCATTCCAGTTTTCTCCTACTTCTCCTAATTACTTATATAGTTTTCCTTTTATTCCTTTTAATACATCTAAGGCTTATATAATTTTTGATGAAAAGTTTGCTGTATTCTTGTTTTCATTCTTATGCATGTTACATCTCACTTTCTAGATCTGCCTTTTCACCAGTGTTCCTAATTTTGAAAGTCTGAAAAATGCAATTTAAGGCAACAGTGATAAGGCAATCACATAACTTCAATCTAGCTAAAATCCAATCTTGAGAAAGGACATGTTATGTGTAATCAAGCTGAATGAGACTAAATGAACTCTGTATAAACTTCACTATCGATAAAACTTAATTTTTTTAATCTGCTAAAAAGACAAAGTTCTCCTAGCTATTGATATGCTCTTAATAAGAGATTATAAAGAGAGCAATAACAACAAAAATTCATAGTAGTGTGGTGAGTACTACTTCATAAGCTATATAAATGTTGAATGATTGTACACCTGAAACTGCTATGATATTATATGTTAACTATAGTTTAATAAAAATAAGCAGATAAATAAAAATAAAAATAATTTTCACAACATCTGATAACCAGTGTTGTGAAAATGTGCGTGAACCTGAGCTCTCATACACTGCCAATGACACAGGCACTTTGGAAAATGTTTGCATTGTCTAAAGTTCAACATCACTACAGCCTATGACCAAATAATTTTTTTTAAATCCTCATCTCCCATGTCCCCACTCTTTGGAAATCATCAGATTGTTCTCTATATCAATGAGTCTGTTTCTGTTTTGTTTTGTTTTTAAATTGCACACATAAGTGATGACATACAGTATTTGCCTTTCTCTGTCTGACTGATTTAACTTAGCAAAATACCCTCTAGGTCCATCCAAGTTGTTGCGTATAGCAAGATTTAATTAATCTTTTATTGCTGAATAATATTCTATTGAGTGTGTGGGATGCATATGTGTGTGTGTATCACATCTTCTTGATGCATTCATCTTTGGTAGACACTTAGATTGCTTCCATATCTGGCTATTACTGGTAATGTTGTAGTAAACATAGGGGTGCATCTATCTTTATGAATTAGTGGTTTTGATTTCTCTGGACAAATGCCCAGAAGTGGAATTGCTAGATTACATGGCTGCTCTATTTTTCCATAGTGGCCGCACTAATTTACAGACCCACTAACAGTGTACAAAGGTTCATTTATCTCCACATCCTCACCAGCACTTGTTATTTGTTGATTTATTGATCATAGCCATTCTGAGAGGTGTAAGTTGATATACCATTGTAGTTATAATTTACATTTTCCTGATGATATGGCCAAGTACCTTAAAAATATTATATACCAACATGTATAATTATCTCTGGAAAAATACATATGTAAAATTGTTCATGACAAAATAATTTTTAATAGTTAAAAATTGGAGGTAAAATAAATTCTCAATTGTAAAATATGTAATATGCCTATGTTACTGTATATACCTATAATGTTCATAGTACCAAGATAATGTTTATATATAGTAATTGTAAATAAACCACAAATATATGTAACTATAAATATGAAAATATATACTGAAAGAAGCCATATATAAGAAAATAATATTGTATACTATTCACATAAATTCAAAAAATAGACAAAATCAATACTGTTATAAGACAGATTAGTGGTCACCTGTGGGTTAGGCATAAAGGTAAGTAAATTGAACAGGTCATAGGTTACTAGTAAGGATCTATATGCAATTCAGATATTTGTCAACAGTTTTGTTCATTTTACAATAATTTATCATACCGATCATTTATAATTTTACTTACTTTTAAAACTAATAAAAAATAAGAACTGGATATTTGCACAATTTTTTGGTTACTTTATATAACAACAACACAAACCATTACACTATAAAATGTATACTAGCATGTATTATTATTTTATTTATTTATTTATTTATTTATATACTGATGTTTGATTTCTTCAATCCTGTATACAGCACAGAGAAAGATAAACAAACTGATGGTACATGGATGGATAAATAGATAAGTTAATTCAAATCATATACACATACATATGTACAGGCCTACATACATAAATATGTGAATCACTGACACCATTATAAGCTTAAAGACTCTATTTTAGTTACATGGAGATTTTATGGAGAAAATTATGTACCACATTTTAAAATTGGTAACATATTATAAAGTCTTAGGAAGTAACTTTGTGACTATCAAAGCTTAAATCTCCTTACTGTTTTACTGTTATTATAAGAAAGAAATGAGTTAATATACACAAATTATTTTATAACCTGTAAAATATTTAAAATTCTTTATATATTATTTTTATTTTATACATATACATTTAAGTATAATATTTATGTTTGAGAACATGGCTACTAAGCTCAATGGCTTTTTAAAAACTAAAATGCTTGCATATGAGCTGTGATAATGTTGCTAGCAGATAGACATTGGCAAAATATTAGATTATAAAAATAACATACTTGAAGCCGAAATATTCCTAATAAGCCACACATGCTAAAGCAAACCTTTACTCTAATTTTGGCCTTTTAGGTAAACAAAGTTCTAAGAATGACCCTTATGAAACTTCCTTTTCAGTGTAGGTGGGACTTGTGAATACGAAGAGACCATTCCCATGGTTACGCTATGTTATGAAGTACAGGAGACTTTAAAATGAAGAGACTATTATCTAGAAGGGACTAATCTAATCACTCAAGCCTTTAGAAGACAACTTTTCCTCAGCTCATAGCAGTACAGGAAGGCATAAAGATCATAAAAATTTGAACTATGGGAAGGAGTCATTGAAATCTTGCTGGTTGAAGACAGGTCATGTGAGAAGGAACACGGGCAGCCTCTAGAACAGAGAGAAGCCCATAGCTGATGCCGACAGAAAACAAGAGAGGCGTCAAAACCAATGCCACAGGGAACTGAAATTTGCCGACTGAAATGTCAGTTGAAAATATTCTTCTGTAGAGCCTCTAGATAAGAGCCCAGCTAAGTCAACAAATCCAGTTCAGTCTGTGAGGTGCTGAGGAAAGAATCCAGTTAATTTACCTGAGATTCTGGACTACAGAATTATGAGATTTTAAGTGTGTTTTATTTTATACCACTGAGTTTGTAGTAATTTTTATGATTTTATTTATCTTTTAGAGAGAGAAGAAGGGAGGGAGAAAGAGAGGGAGAGAAACATCAATGTGTGGTTGCTTCTTGTGTGCCCCCAATGGGGACCTGGCCAGCAACCCAAGGCATGTGCCCTGACTGGGAATTGAGCCGGTGACCCTTTTGGTTTGCAGGCCAGCACTCAATCCACTGAGCCGCACCAGCCAGGGTAGTTTGTGGTACTTTTTAAATAGCAATGGAAAAACAGCATGGGTTTATTATTTAAGATCACTAGCTCTCTAAGATTTTCATAGATCACACATACTTATTTAAGAATGACCATAAGAGAGTAATTCAAGAAACTGCGGTGCAGTAGGCAAGCATCATTGGCTGCCCTGTTACAACTTGGATCTTACTACATGCTGATAGAAGAAATGCATTGGGTATAAATACTTTCATAAACCAGGTATATACTATAAAGTCCTATGTAAAATATTGTAGATTTAGAAATCATGTTTCATTTATTATAATAGCACTGCACAGAAACACATCAGTGTCAATAGTGTTAAGTTAGTGGATAATGAAGCAATTACTGCAGAAAAACCTAAATTCCTAAATCACGTCATGGGAGTCCCTCCACCCTAACCCGTCCGGAACTTACAGCATGGTCTGAGACATGACAAAAAACAGAAACCTTTCATTGAGGAAAACCACTGAGATTTTTGTAGTTTATGTCTAACAGTGGCTAAAGTTTAAGAAATCTATTACTTAAGGGGAAAAATCAATCAAAAGTCCCTAAAGGGAGCTAGATGATGGCAAAGTGTCAAAACCACTGTGTATAGTATGTACTTCCATCTACTCACGGGGTGGAGTGATGGGCGGAGCACAAAATACCTAACTCGGGTCTCTGAGTAGGTGATTTTAATAAACATCTAGCTTTCTTCAAAATCGTGTATCTATGAGCAACCCATAAGGTTAAATTAAAACTACATGAAAAATTGGAAGTATTTAAAGCTGTTAAAACAATGGGTTATTTTTTTAAACTACCAGTTGCTATTTATTCAGTAATAATGAGTGAAGGTAAATCCCAAATTTAGACGATTAGAAACAATTAAAACACAAATAAAAGTGAATCTTCTTGTTTTCCCCTGTAACTAGTAGTGTTCTTGGCCTCTTTATGATGTCACCTGTTAACATCACTAATTGGAACTTTCATACTGAGGTCCTGGCAAACTGTAGATGGGGAAAATGTCTGTACCAAGATTGTAAGTTCTCTTTTCAAATTTTATGTTTTAAAATAACTGAAATGCTCTAGCTATATTTACTTTTATTCTCTTTAGTGTAAGGAGTTGTTTGTTACATTATTATCATGCCATTGATAAACAAGAGAGAACATGTATAGCAAACACACTCTAAAACAACATTATAGGTTGTTTGGATCCAAGATTCACCTAGCTCATTCACTTCAGTAAAATGTAGACATAGCTTTAGATAAGTTTTTCTTACTGTGATTCTTCATTTTTTTGTTACATTGTATTTTGGAACATAAAAAAATAAAATAACCCATTCTCATTCAGGCAACTATCACAAATGACTTCTTAAGGGTCATTTGGAAATTTATGGGAATCTTTAAAATATCACAATGATGAAAATGTAGTACTGACAGTCAGAAGACATGAGTCAAGGATACCAAACCTTTGTTAATAAATGGGGCAGCCCAACACAAAGAAGCCAATATAAAAAAAATAATCTAGAGTGGGAAGTTTGATGATAGTTGTCTCCTGATGCTTGATTTATTCTGTGTTAAAATGAAGTAAGGGAAGAAAACCTTCCAATTATGTTTTTTTTGCTTTGTTTTATTTTGTTTTGTTTTTAATGTGAGGGCATGAAATAAAGGCACAGGCATGGAACTCTGGAATGTAAAAGAAAGTGTAACTGAGTTTTCTTTGGACAATACTGTTAATGGAAAGATGAAACACAAATCTTGAAAATAAATACAAATAAAATAGACTTCCTCTAGGCACCGGTACCTACTTCATTATAATGTGAAGAACATACTTCAGTAAAAGGTTTGAATGTATTTGTCATGATTATATTAGAGGCCCCAAGGAAATTGTTGACTTGTACACAATCATCTATGTTCAGGCATATACCATGACAGAATTAACTATTGTAATTACCATAAAATGTTTGAGCACAATAAAATATTGATAGCATTGCTATTATGATGAGTACTGCATGGCTTTCAAAGAACTTCACCATCACAATGGTTAAAAATTTACTTTTTGTTTTTACGACAATTGCTAGCATAATCCCAATACTGTCATGGTATTCTAGAAGGAAAGTGCGGTTAAATTCATAATCAAATGGTCTGATTGTTGGCCAATGAAGTATACACAAAATCCTTAATAAAAGTTCATGTTTCCTTGGGTTCAAGTGGCAACTTCCAATTCACTTAACAAAAAGGCTGAGATGCAATAAATAATTTTCTACTTGGTCTTTCCTCTGAATTCTTCTAACAATGATAAGACCTTAAGTTTAGACTTAACGTATCAGTGCCATGGTAACCAACTGGTAGTTGATAAAGAAAATTCTCCTCTGTGGGCTCAGTTTTTTCTCTCTCTACTTATTTCACTTTAATATATTTATTTATTGAAATGTCAATAACCCCACTTGAGAGTTTCATCTCTAATTCAGGTTGTGGCAGTCAACTCAGCACTTCCCTTCCTAATACTGAATAGTATTTCTAAGACTTCTGAAGCAAGTGGAAGGGGTTTTCCTAAAGATTTGGCATCTGATGTGGAGAAAAACCTTTCAACTTCCAGTCTTAGCTTCCAGATCTTATGTCCACTATACATTTTATCTTTTACTCTCCTAAATTGCATAAATAAGGACCTGTCTTTCTATCTTGGTCTAGGGCTTCACCTTGATCTAGAAGGTTTAACAGAAGCCTTGGCACTACTGACATTTTAGGCAGTATTACTTATTATTGGAGCTGAGAACTGGGGGTGAGGGTTGTCCTGTACACTGTAAGATGTTCAGCATAATCCCTGGTTCTCTACCTATGAAATGCCAGTATCAGCATGCAATTGTTCATGAACACATGCATACCCACAATTGTGAAAACCAAAAATATCTCAGACATTCTAAAATGTCCCCTGAAGAAATACAAAATAAACCCGGGTTGAAAAATACCGCTTTAGAAAATGTTAGAAAATGACAGAGAATCTCACCATATCACACAATTGTATCTCAGCAAGATGGTAATGACATGGTCCCTACTCTTTACCTTTATCTAGAGACCCCTCTAACAAACACAAGAGGAATGACCTAGGCCCCAGTCAGTCCTTGGAAAACTTTCTGCCAAGACCTTTACAAGCTTATATGCCACACATGTATACCGAATCCCAAAATCCAAACCCTGCTGCAAGATATCTTGGGGTATTCACAGATACAGATTGTGGGCATTTCAAATGAAACTGTAGAAAATACATTAATGAGGGCCCTAGTCGTTTGAATTTATTGCATATTTAAAAAAATACCCAGATAAACAGTTAAAGGCATTAGTAAACACAAGTGTATTTTGTAGTTATCATTGAAAGTTTTCAGGGATAAATTCCTCCCATTGATCTGCCAACAGCAACCAAGGCTCAACTACAAGAGGAGGGTGTATTCAACCCACATGAAGGGCACATCTCGAGTACCCAGCATGGATAATAGGGAAGGCTGTGCCTCTGGACCCTATAGGATATCTACTACATTAGGCCACCCTATCAAGATGCGGAGTCAAAGCAGCTCTACTTAATACATAGAAACAAACACAGGGAAGCTACCAAATGAGGAGACAAAGAAACATGGCCAACATGAAAGAACAGGATAAAACTCCAGAAAAAGAGCAAAACAAAATGAAGAAAAGCAATCTATTGGATGCAGAGTTCAAAACACTAGCTATAAGGATGCTCAAGGAACTTAGTAAAGATCTTAACAGCATAAAAAAAGATCCAGTCAGAGAAACAAAGGATACACTAATTGAAATAGAGAACAATTTACAGGAAAATGACAAAAGAGTGGATGAAGTTGAGAATCAAATCAATAATTTGTAACATAATGAAGCAACAACCAATCAAAACAAGAAGAAGAAAAGAGAATTAAAAAAATAAAAAACACTTTGATGGTGTAAGCAGCCTGGGGGACAACTTTAAGCACTCCAACATTCACTTCATAAGGGTTCCAGAAGGAGAAGAGAAAGAACAAGAAATGGAAATCTATTTGAAAAATAATGAAAGAAAACTTCCCTAATTTGGTGAAGGAAATAGACATGCAAGTCCAGGAAGCACTGAGAGTCCCAAACAAAATGCGTGTGAAAAGGCCCACTCTAAAACACATCATAATTAAAATGCCAAAGGACCCATGGACAAAGACAATGGGGTTGGTGGGGAGAATTGAAAGTGGAAGGCGGGGGTTGTGTTTGGTAGGGCAGGAGTCATGGGGGGTATGGAGAGAACTATAATTGAACAATAAATAAAATAATAAAATACAACCAAAAAGAAATGCCAAAGGTTAAAGATAAAGAGATAGGAGGGTGGCTATGGAAGAATGGGTGAGAGGTGAGGGGATTAAGAAGTACAAATAGATAGTTACAGAATAGCCACGGATGTAACCATGGATAGCCACAGTATACTAAAGGGGGAACCAAAGAACTTACACACATGACCCCTGGACATGAAAAGGGTGGGGGATGGCCTGAGGGAGTGGGTGTGCTGGGTGGAGGGGGAGCCAAGGGGGAAAAATCTGGATGACTGTAATAGCATAATCAGTACAATATAATTTTTTAAAAAACTGAAAAATTTTCAGACCAAAAATAAAAACAGAACAACACAAAGGTGGTTAAATGTTTATACCTTAATTTTTTTCACTGGTTATTCAGAAATAGGTTTTTCTCCTAAATAATAAAGTCCCCCATGTCTCCAAGTTTGGGATCTCAGCTTTTTACTGAGGAAAACCAAAATCTAGCTTCCCTTACTAAGTCGTCAACACACCACATTTCAGAAAGCTGATGACAAATATCTTCGTTACTTAAAAAACCTCACAGATACTGAGACTTCTTAAAGTGATTGAATTTCCTACCTGAAGTGAAGACAGACTTGTAACTAGATATGCTATTTCATTTTAGATAAGATGAAGTATTAGCTATGTGTTTCTTTATAATATGTTCGGAGATCTCAATTCAAGAACTCATTGTGTTGAACAACTTTTTGACATAATTGTTGCATTTTTCTTCTTTTTAGAGTAATTAAATTAGACCATCTTCACAATCTCAAGGGACTTACTTTAAAACAATGAAAATAAATATATATTCATATAAAATGACTTCAAAATAAAAAAATAATAAAAGATACACAGACAGTTTTTTACTTAAATAAGAAACTTCAAAAATTGAATCAAAATGCATTCTGGTTTTAGAAAATTTCTTGAATGTCCCAGAGAAGCAAAGGAGAGATGCTGTCACCAGCAGAACAAGACTTAGAGGAAAGAGTGGGAAAAACCTCTCTAGTCCAAAATATTAATAATTGCTTATGACATATGTAAATTTGCATAAAGGTATGTGGATCACTGTTATTTGGGTGTCCTATAAGCTCTTCTCAATAAAAATGAAAGAGACCTAAATATACTGAAGTGTCACTAACACTATCCTAAGCAACCCTAAGAAACAGGCATCGTCAACCACACCATGGGGTTACACTGTACCTGTTTCCAGTCAATCCACCTTGCCCTTCTCCCACAAATAGCTGTTATGTGACCTGAAACAGCCTTGCCTGGTCTCGAAATTCATAGAAGTTCTATCATACAATATATGCTTTCATGTCTCTGATATTTTCTTTCAGTATAGTACTTTTTTGGATTCATCCATGTTGGCATATTGCATATATCAGTAAATCATTCCTTTAGGTCGCTGAGAAGTATGTCATTAACATGAATATACCACAGCTTATGCATTCTCCAGATGATGGATATTTAAGTTACTTTAGTTTGGCATTATTATGAATAAAGCTGCTATACATATTTTTTCCAATTCTTTTGTAGACTTTTCTTGGGTAAAGTAATAGTGGAAATGATTAATCATATATAAGACATATATAACTTTTTAAAAAATGTATCACATGGTGCTCCAAAATGGTTGTATCATTTTTTATACCCACCACCAATACTGAACATGTCAGAAGGTCTACAGAGTTGCTGACTGTTCATGTCATTAGTCTTTAGTTTTTCTGCTTTAGTGGGTATACAGGGCATCTTCTAATGAGAATATTTTCCCCTGGTAAAAATTTTTGGTTTTCCTGTACAGGTCTTGCCTATATTTTTAAACTTATTTCTAATTTTTATGTTATTATGACCTATATTACTTTCTTAAATTTATATCTTCCCACTTCCTAGTCACAGATATATAATTTTATATATACTTTATAATTAGCCTTTGTATCATATAATTTTACTACATTCACAGAAAAGCTCTAAATAATAATATTTGTAGATGTCACTGGATAGTCTGTTTACTTAATCAGGTCTTTCGTAAATAAAAACAATTTTATTTCTTCCTTTCCAATCTTGATGCTTTTATTACTTGATGGAACAAAATAGGCTCTGGATCACAATGTCGAACAGCAGGCTGAGCATCCTCACCTCATTTCTGATTTGTAGAGAAAAAATGGTCAATATTCCACCATTAGATTTCTTTTAATAGTATTATCTGATCACATTTTATCCATTTGAGGAAGATGTCTTTTATTCCTAGTTTTCTCAGAGATTTTAATTATAAATGAATGTTACTTTTTTTTGTCCAAAATGTCTTTTACATGCCTTGAGATGATCAAACAAATTCTCATTTTTATATTTAGAGTGATTGGGGTGGTTGATGTATACATGTGAAACTAACCTTACATTCCAGAGAGTAAACTTCAATGGTCATGATACATTAGCCATTTTATATATTGCTCAATAAGATCAGTTAATAAGTTGTTAAGGAATTTTTGTGTCTAGGTTAATGTTTATTGGTTTATAACATTTATTTCTGGTAATGTCTGAGAGGTTTGGGGGGTTAGGGTTATTTATATTGGTCTCAAAAAATGAGTTGAAATATCATTCTCCTTATTTCTGAAAAACATATGTGCAGTATTCTTCCTTAAGTGTTTCATTTAATTTATTAGTAAAATGGTCTGAGCCTCTAGTTTTCTATTTGATGATGAATTAACATAATAATTACAGAGCTACTCACATTTTTATTTCATCATGTACCAGTTTTTATAAATAAACTGAGTTTTGCAGGGAGCTCAGCTATTTCGCTTGTTGAATTTATTATTATCATGAAGTTGTTAATGGCATTCCTCGTTATTATTCAAAATCTATATAATTATAAATCCTGCACTAGTCCTAATACTGGTAATGTGTTTTTTCTTTGCCTTCATCGGTCTTTCTAGAACTTAACCCATTTTAATAATCTTTTATAAAAATCCCAAGTTTTAGAATTTTAAGTTTTCTCTAATTTTATTTTCTCTTTCATTGATTCTAGCTTATAGATCAATAATTTCCTCCCTTTAACTTTGATTCAATATTTTTCTAATTTTAAAGTGGAAATTTAAAACATTGACTTTAAACTTTTTATAATACAAGGAATTAAAGCTATAAAGTCTAGTGTATGGATTATAAGTAGTTACCCACAATTTTCAATATATTATTGTTCAGTTGTTTTTTAAATAAGTATGTATTGTGCTTTCTATTTGACCACTGGCTTAGAAGGAACTGTTTACTTTTCAAATATTTGTGTTGTTACATGACACTGAGTTGGCTGAGACTCCTGCAGACTCAGTGAATAAGTGCTATCCACGATGTCTTATACTCAACAGCCGTGCTCCGCTCTTGTAGACTCATTTTAGTGTCTCCTCTTATGGAGTCAATCCATCTCATATTTGGTCTTCCTCTTTTCCTGTTCACTTCTATTTTCCCCCAGCATTAATGATTTTTCCAAAACCCTGCCTTCTCACAATGTGCCAGGAGGAGGACAGCCTCAGTTTTGTCATTTTTACCTCCAGCTGTATTTCAAGCTTAATTTGCTCTAGGACTCACTTGATTGTCTTCCTGACAGTCCAAGGTATCTATAAGAGTTTGCCTCCAATGCCATATTTCAAGTGAATCATTTTTTCTTCTATCAGCCTTCTTCACCGTCCAGTTTTTGTGTATTTTCTCTATAATTTTGTTATCGATTTCTAAGTCAATTGCTTGGTCATCAGACCATATGAACCAGAGATTGTACAAGGAATTAATGGACCATACTTATGTAATACTTTTAAATCTCAAATTTAATACTACTGTTTCATAAACCTGAAATATGTAATCTTTCAGAGCATTTACAACACAGTAGTTCATAACCATGGCTGTACATCAAATTTTCTTCGGCAATGTATAATTACATGTTGGTTAGATACAAAACTAGAGATTCAGAAATAGTGGAGCAAATAATTTTAATGCATGTCCTCAAATTTTAAAAAAACAACATAAGACCAGGTAATTAGTCAACACACCCTAATTTTATTCAATTATTTCATTCCAAATTTTTAAAGACTGATAAATTTTAAAATGTGTCAGATATTTTGTTGAGGACTAGAGCTTTCATGTAGTTATCAAGATACTTTGTAAAAATGTAATTCATTATTTATACTTACGTCAAAATAAGTAAAACACTGGATAAGCATGTGTTTGTTTTTGCGTGTGTTTGTTAAGACCAACAATTATTCTATTTTTGTAATGGGAAAATGTAGAATAATATTTCTCTAATAAATTATAATATTTGCCTCCATATAAAAAGTAGACCATGAAACTAACTTTGTGGAGACAAATATGCTCATATAGTAATAAAACAAATGGGAATGAAATTCATGTCAATATTGTGGTACATACTGACTCGCTCATATACATAAATACATTCATACACACACATATGCCATTGAAGGATCTGGGTTTAGTTAAGTCCTGAAAATATTTTGAGAATCTTGTTTTACTTACACATAATTTTTTCAAAGTGCTGTCTCAATTAAAATTCAGTTGGAAGGACATTTGGAGCATGAGGTGGGGGAATGAATTCAATCATGGTTTCAAAATTTTAAAAATGTCTTTTAGATATGAAAAGTTAATAAGGTTTTTTTCTTATACTTTATTCCTGTTGTTTTAGCTCTGTTGAAGTGACAAACACAAACATAGTCTCATCTCTGAGACCAAATAATATTACATAGTAATAGAGATTTGAGCATGCAAAGTATTTCTCTAGTTGCTGGTGACAAGTACTTAGGCATAATAATGATGATTAATAGAGTAATTTTTGTATAAATTAATTAAAACCTTTCCCTCTTATTTTAACAGCCAAAAAGTAAACTTTGGGGCACAAGATAATTATATTCCAGGTAGGAAATAGTTCAATATATATATTTTTTAAAACATGGATGATTAATTTTAGGGATAAGCAATTATCCTCCATTCAAAGTGTGATTAAAGTAATAGCTATCACAGAATATTATTAAAAATCAACATTTTATTTTCCAAGATACCTTTTTCATGGGCTTGGTGGATATTTTCTAAAGATATTTTGGTTCTAAATCCAAAGAAGATTAAGCAAATATGTACAGAACCATGAAGGTGGACATTGGCATGTTAGAAATCATTCAATCACATAATCTTACAATTAAAAGCAGTGTAAAAATTGGATAAACTACTTCTCATCCATATTAGAAATGTCTTCTATTACATTTCAATAGATTTTATCAGGGTTTAAATTGGCCAGAAAAATTCATTGCTTGACAAGGCCAGACAAACTTGTATTGGAAGACTTCATACATCAAGTAATTTTCCCTTGTATACTGATGTTAAATATGCCTTTCATTCTGTATACTTTTTCATTGCTCTTGCTTCTGTCTTTAGGAGAACCACAGAACAAGGCTATTGCACTTAAAACGCACAGTATTACCACACACATTCAAACATAGTGCAGGTACCTTTCTCACTTGTCCCATTGGTAAGCTAAATGTCTTTATTTCCATTATAGTTTGCAGGTAACTTTAGACTCCCAGTCACAATTCTGTAGGTACTCTTTATTTCTCAATTTCTTTTGTGCCACCTCTACCAATGCAGTTCTTGGGTACATGACATCTACTTTTGTAGCTTGGAATCTGATTATGAACTAAGAAGATCTAAAGTAGCGATTTTCAACCTTTTTTCATATTGTGGCACACATAAACATTACTATAATTCTGCCACCGACCAAAAACCATATTTTTTGCCTATCTGACCAAAAAAAGGTATAATTTTGATTCATCCAGACTCAACAGCTGCTGTTGTGTTGGCTCTTGTTATTTTTTTAATTGACAATCTAAGGGAAAAGAGGACAGTGCCCCTGGCTAAATATTCAGGTATTGCATGTTTTAACACATCTTGCAGCATGCCTGCTGCCTGCTGTGCTCACTGGTTGAAAATCACGGATCTAAAACATTAGCTTTGAGAGTCAATCCTATATTTCCTGAACATTTTATAATAGGCAATGTGCTAATTACTTTGAAGGCTTCAGGAGCCGTTACCATGTTTTCTGTTCTCAGTATAACTGTATTCTAACCAAAAGGGTATAAAACAAAAATCTAGACTGGATTCAATAAAAAGACTAAAAGGAAGCAGTAAAATGGTTTGTTTCCATTTATCTTACAAACTAGATTAGTTTTACCATCACTACTTCACATAGTTTCCTGTAAAGGTGGGAAGAATAGAAAAATCAGTTTTTGTTTTCTCATAGTAATAGAGAATTTCAAATATTGCCAAATAAATGAAGACAAAATTTTAGTCGTTTATTAATTTATTTGCATAACATGTAATACCTAACTGCCTTATTAGTTTTGATGAAATACTACTTACTCTAAAATGTATGTTTAATCTTTTCTTATTTTAGTCAGTGAATTAAGCAAAAAATCATGGAATCAACAACACTTTTCCCTAGAATTTCCCAAACCACAGCGGCCAGGAAGAAAAATAAGATCAAGACCTTCCCAATTACAAGATAATACAGTTTCTGTGAGTATTAAGATCATACAATTTTCCTAGTTGTAAACTTGTAAAATCATATATAGTTATATGTCATAATAGATCATCACTGACCAATGAGATTTTTGTGATGATGGAAATCCTTTAATTCTTTGCATGCCAATGTACCTATTGAACACAAAATGAGGCTAGTGTTACTAAGGAATTGAGTTTTATATTTCAATTCAATTTAATTCATATGCGGCTCTTAAATGTCACATGAAACAGTAAAGTTAAAGGTAACTCAAATTCTACTACTTGGAGAAAGTAGATGTATTTTATTTGCATTTCACCATATAGAAATTTCTCCTTTATGTCACATTAACTATTTGCTCAGTAAACCTACATCATAGAAAATATGTATCCAAAAGCATAGAAATCTGTAGATCCTAATGACACAGTTAGTATAAACATTTTAAAAATATCCCCCAGCTGGAAAAATCCCCTCATTTGAATCATTATACTTTGATGAAGTTTCAATGCTTCCTCATTTCTGTACTTTAGAATTCAGAATTCTGAATTCACAAGATAAATATTTCCCAAGATTTCTGAAGTGATCATGGAATGTAAAAATATTGAAAGAAAAGTTTTCACAAGATAAATGTATCATCAACTCCTGTTTATTTTAGGAAATGTATCCAATCTGTACTGATCCAGGTTTCTTCTGCCTCCTCGTGTTTTCTTTTCTTTTCTTCTTTGTTCAATTTATTTTCCCACTATTTGTTAACATTCCTTCCAAAATTTCCTATTTTTTGCAATTAAGTTTTTGCAAATATTTGGTCACAAGTTGAAATCAAAATGCAGCATTCTACACAAATTAATGTGCACTGAATGTTACAGTTTTCATTGTTGGAGTTTCCTAAGTGAGGATAATTTCCATCTTGCCATGCAGGGTGATTTTCAGGCTTTTATTTTTAACCACCATTAGCATTGTAAGTTCCAGAGACCTTGAACCTATCAACAGAGACCAGGATCTGCATGAGCAGAAAACTATTAGATATTAGAAAATAATTAGTTTTCAAGTTAGTTTCAGAATGGAGGCTAGGCAAGATGTTTCAAGAACTCAAAACACAGAGTCAAAAAAAAAAAGCCTTTTCCAGCTTGTGAAGAGGGTTTCTGCTATGTCATTAGTAAGTGAATGTCTGCATCAATTTTAACATACAATAATGTAGGAGTTATGAAAATACTCTAAATTGAAATTAGATCTAAAATTAGACATGTCTGGCAATTAATTAAAAAAGAATAAAATTGAAAAAGCAAAAATTAACTATAAAATCTACAATTTGTGTGCTATTTATTGAAATTAAAATATTTTCATTATTTAAGCTAAAATGTATTTTGGTATCTGGCAAGAAAGGCTGTGTAACTCATACACATTATTTATCATTATTCTAACCAATATTTCAGAAATACGATGAAGATCAATTAAGGGGAAGTTCTATACGACCATTATGGATGCACCGGTCTTTAATGATGATTTCTGAAAGACCATCAGTTTATTTAGCTGCCAGGAGACAGCCTCCATACAAAGCAACTCATCGCCCCAGTGTAAGGAGACCTTCATATACAGCAATAGGTAAGAGAGATAAAGAAGACAAGAAGGACAAATTAGATTTGGTAGATGAATTCACAGTCTCACAGGAGTCAAAAAAAACTATGAAAGATTCAAAGAAAGAGCAGGCTTTAGAAAGAGAAACAAAAGGCAAAAAAACAGACAGTGCAAAACCAGATGACAAAAAGGACAAGAAAAGTTCAAAAAAGCTCAAGGGCTCAGCTACAGAATCAGAAGGTGAAAAAGGAGACGCAAAGAAAGACTCAAAAAAAGATAAGAAAGGTTCAAAGAAGGGCAAGCGGTCTGGTTCGGAATCAGAAGAGGAAAAAGGAGACACAAAGAAAGACTCAAAAAAAGATAAGAAAGGTTCAAAGAAGGACAAGCGGTCTGGTTCGGAATCAGAAGAGGAAAAAGGAGACACAAAGAAAGACGCAAAAAAAGATAAAGGTTCAAAGAGAAGCAAGGGGCCAACTGCAGAACTTGGAGAGGAAAAAGGAGACACAAAGAAAGACTCCAAAAAAGATAAAGGTTCAAAGAAAACCAAGGGGTCAACTACAGAATCTGAAGAGGAAAAAGAAGACACAAAGGAACCCCCAAAAGAGAAAGATTCAAAGAAGGTCAAGAGGTCAGCTGCAGAATCTGGAGATGCAATGAAAGATGCAAAAGAGGATAAAGATGAGAAAAAAGATACAACAAAATCCAGTGAAAAAGGTGATGAACCAAAGGGCAAGAAAGATACCAAGAAAAGTGTCAAGAAAGATGCCAAAGCAGACACTGACCCAGAATCCCCTGATGCGAAGAAGGATGCAAAGAAAGATTCCAAGAAGGAATCAAAGAAGGAGTCAAAGAAGGAATCAAAGAAGGAATCAAAGAAGGAATCAAAGAAGGAATCAAAGAAGGAATCAATGAAGGAATCGAAGAAGGAATCGAAGAAGGAATCAAAGAAGGATGCAAAGAAGGACAAGTAGGCATTGGACAATGATTCAAAAGCATATTTGCTGAAAAAGCTTTAAGAGTCTGAAACTGAATCTATGAGTGAAGAGAGTGGGTTCAAATATTTAATCAAATACTTTCAAACATGAGGCAAAGAACAATACAAAGAAAGACAGAAAATCTTCATAAAAATATAAGGAAGATGTTAAGAAAAATTAACAGATGATTCATTGAAGGACTTGAAGCATACTTATGATAAATTTGGTGATATGAATGATTAAATGAAAGATCCCTAGAAAGATTAACATAATATTCATGTAGGATGTAGAAGTTATTGATACTGAATCGATAAATATGGAAAAAAATCAATGAAGGCTTTGATATAACTCAAGAAGGCAGATGTTGAGTCCATTGTTTCAAGCAATTTGAAGTTGCAGCCACAGATTTAAATATAAAACTATAGGGGTCATGAGAAGAAAAACAAATTTCAGAAAGTCTACTTTCAAATATTTATAAATTCAAATTAAATGTACCATTCCTCAAAAAAAAAGAAAAGAAAAGAATATTGTTCCTTTCTTGGGAAACTATACCACCATCTCTGAAGTGTAAATAGCTACCGCCAGGGTCATGGATGTGAATGCTCCACTTCCAGCCAGGTTAAACACAGTCGGTAAGTTAGTTTTATTTTATTTGAAGCCAAAATGAATTAAACAATTGAATTAATTTATAGGTTTAAATTGACATCATTTCAATAAAATCTCTGTAATTTGCTGATTAGGTTTTGGCTAGAATTTTAGCAAGTTTAAACTTTCTCATAAGAAAAGCTTGAACAATTTGGTGAAAACACCACATAAATGAAGATTAATGAAAAGGTTAAGGGAAGTAGAATTATTTTTCATGAGAGAGAGGAGACTGCCTGATGGTATGTTATAACTTCAACAATTATTTATTATAGGAGTTTTTTTCTTTTAAATAGAAAATGGTGGCTAACTTAGCTCCATTTCGTTATTGTCCAAACCACTAACCTGAGTAAATTTGTGAGGTATATTAAGTAGGTTCCTGATAAATTCCTAAATACATGCAGAAAACCAAATTAAGCAGCAGCATTCAGAGTCTAACACAGTGAGATAGCTACATATTATTTATATAGGAAAACAATTAACTTTATATTTTCATAACTATATTAAATTTTATTGTGACCATAAGTCCAATCAATGTGGAAAAATTCACCATAATAAAAAAATGCAAACCCTTGAACTTCCCAATTATGACAATTAAATCTCTTCCAATTTAAAACATTCTCTTAGATAAACTCGACATTGTTGCAGAATGTTCTAAGCAATTTTCTTCGTCTTTTATCTTGAGACCATAAAACGTGGATGCAAGAGAAATCTTGATAATGAAAAAAAGAAGCTTCCAGCCCACATGCTCTCAAGAACTAGCTTTCTGTAAAATGAGAGGTAAAATTGTTTTGCTGCTCTTTAAACATTGGCTGCTGTCCCCCTACATCACCTGCTTAAGGATTAATGGTCCTTGTATCTCATGGTTTTCCAGGAGGCCCTACCTTGCTGACTGAGTCAGTCATAAGGGCTGTAATGCCGAGTCAAATCCGCCCTATAGTTCTCCTTGCTCCTTTTCAGGAGACTCCTGATTCTCCATCTGCTTATAAAATTCCTTGTTCATATTTTTAAACTTTTCTGAAAATGTTAGTACCTCTCTGAGGAGTTAGGGAATCATTTCAAATCTTCTTTCCTTAAAAAAAAAAAGCTCTTAAGATTCTTCTCTTACATGATATTCAAAAGTCATGTTTTAGATTCAAATTTAACTCAGTAAAAAAAATTTTTTGGCCTTGACCATTCTACTGAAATGCACCAAAGTCACCAAGAACACCCATGTAGCCAATTCCAATAGCAGTCATTTTATTCTAGTCCCTTTTCTCTGAATATATTTTTAAAGTTATTCCACCCATTCTTATCTCTTTATACCCCATTCTTATGCTGTTGAATTCTATATTTTAAAGTCAGCACTGACTAATCTACTCAGCTCCAAATTCATATGTCTAGATTTTAAATTAAAGCAACTACTTGACTATCTTCCAGGCATCTCAAAATTAACATGTCACAAAGAAAAGACACCCATCCACCTAAACCTGGTTGCTCCCGAGTTTTCACCAGCTCAGTAACTGAAACTAACAACTAACCTGTGACTCAATCCAAAATTGGTGGGCCATTCATAATTATTTTTTTCTTCATTCTGCTTGTCTTTCAGTAAGTTCTGTCTGATTACCTCCAAAATATTTGAAATATTCTATTTACTCTGTATCTACCACTTCTACACTAGAAGTCCAATCAGCCATTGTATCTTACCTGGAAACCCAAAAAGCACCTTAAGTGGAGATTATGAGGTATGTTTATGGCATAGATTGGAGAGATGGTTTCACAGGTGTATACTTATCTCAAAGTCATCAATTATATATGTTAAATATATATATATAGATATATTTGGTATGTAAAAACACACACACAAATGTCATACACACATATACTGGGTTGGCCAAAGAGTTCTATTTTTTCTTTCATAAGATGGCTCTACTCATGCCTACTTGTCTTCATCTGAAACAATTTTGTTAAATTGTATTGTGACAGTTGTCATGTCAGCATACATTTAAAAAAGCTTATCAAAATTGGTGAATTTTTGTGTAGCCATTTTAATACTGAAGATGGAAGAAAATATACAAAATTTTTGGCATATTATGATTTATTATTTCAAGAAAGGTAAAAACACACAAAAAAGATTTGTGCAGTGTATGGAGAAGGGGCCGTGACTCATTGGATGAGTGAAAGTGGTTTGGGCACTTTTATGATGTAGATTTCTTGCTGGATGATACTCCGTGGTGGGATACACCAGTTGAAGTGATAGTGATCAAACCGAGACATAGTTGAGGACCATCACTGTTACAACATGTGGTGTAATACAGACAGCTGACATAGTCAAAATATTCAAATCAATGAAGTTATTGGTAAATATAAAAAATGTGTCTTTTATTTTATGGAAAAAGCCATACAGACTTTTTGGCCAACTCAATATATATGTACATACATGCACACATATATACTCATGCACATATACATACATACACATCATACAAAAGAAACCTCAAAACTGTCTCTCATAGTGGCTGTACGATTTTGCATTCCCACCAGCAATGACTTCCCATTGAAGTCATGAGGGTGCTCTACACCCTCCCCAGCATCTGGTGTTGTCAGCGTTTTGGATATTGACCTTTCTAACAGCAGTGTAGTGTGCCTTTGGTGTTATATCTAAAAAGTCATCAGCAAACCCAAGGGCATCTAGATATGCTTCTATGTTTTCTTCCATGAGTTTTATACTTTTACATTTTATATTTAGGTCTGTGATCCATTTTCACCCAGACATATTTTACTGCCTAATCTCTGTTCATTTCCCTATTACCCAGCTTCTTCTGATCTCTAACACGCTTTATTCTTCTATGCAACCTATACAACCATCTGTCTGCCTGAATGGCTGTCTGTGTGTCTGTCTATCTATCTATCCATCTAATCTCTAGTCTAACTTATCTCCGTACACCTATCTATGTAATTTAAATCATTATCATACATTGCCTGTTTCCCCATAAGAATAAAATCTCTACCAGAAAAATAATATTATGTGACTTATTTATTGCTATATTTTCAGTATACAGAACTATTTCAAATATGTGGTACATACACATTGATCACATGTCAGAGTAAATAAATAAATACAACTTGGAGTACTTGGTGGAAATAATGACTTACGTGGAGTGAGCCTCTCCAATATCCCAAACTGAAATATACCAGTCTTAACAAAGACAAACTGAAATAATTATCAATGCTCTTTTGGAAAAAAGAAAGTTCCAAAAAAGGGTAATTTTGAGACTTACTGGCCATTTGGAAAGTAGGATATAGTGTTCTCTTAATTTTAGTGTGATGAGATATGGGAATTTATAAACTACATAGTGATTTTAAGATTGTATCTAAGCAGGCTGGCAGAACTTTTGTCCCTGACTAACCATGTTGTTTTTTATTACTATTATTATTTTAATCCCCACCTGAAGATATGTTCAGTATTATTCTTAGAGAAAAAGGAAGGGAGGGGAAGAGAGAGTGAGACACAGAAGGAGATATGTTGCCTCCTGTATGTACCCTGAACCCAGGGATCAAATATGCAACCTATATATGTGCCCTGACTGGGAATCGAACCCACAACCTTTTGGTTTATGGGACAATGCCCCAACCAACTGAGCCACCCAGCCAAGGTCAATCGTGTTTCTTTCTAATTAATTAATTAATTAATTAATGGAACCAATTGTCATTGCATTGAGATATTATACATTTATTTTTATAAATTTAGTATTGAATTATTGCATAAAATATATAATTATTATTGAATCATATAGAATTTTTATAAAATTATGTTATTATAATTTCTACTATAGAATTATTCCTGTAAATATATTGTTTATTATTATATATTTATTTTATTATTATTGTATAGAACAATGACTACTGAAAATTCCAATATTCCTAAACATGGCACAAGGAATTATGTTCTTTATTAAGGTGAGAACATGGATTTCTGCATGTTATGTGCCTTATTTTCTTTAGAAAAGTTATGTATTTTTCAGATTTTTATAATTTGATAAATGATATTTTTATATTATACACACTTGTAATAGCACTTGAAAAATACAGGAATACACAAAAAAGAGTCAATTTATCCCTTTGCTCCACTCCCAACCCCAATGGACAATTCATACATTAAAAAAATTACTTTCCAATTGTTTGCCAACTTACTTGATTTCCTGTCATATTATTAAACTGCAAAAATATTGGTTATTGAAAATTTGCCTTTTTTTGAAGACAGGGGAAAAGACAGAGGGCAAAATTATTCTTTGACCATAAAGTACGTTTTCTTTCTTTGATTTGAAATTTCTTTATCTTTAGAATGTGGTATTGAACTAGATGATATAAAACTGAAGTTGGTGGGCCAAGGAGTATGAAAGGGAAAGACTATTAAAAATTAGTATTCTCCTGAATTTCACTGCCTTAAGATAGTCTCAAATTGTTTCCTCTCCTACCCAGAGACACATTTTTTGTTTGTTTTTTAACATCTGAAAGGAGAAAAAGATCACAGAGTACTACCTATAAGGCTCTAATTCTCCAATTGCTGTTTAACGAAAATGATATGCTCCTATTTTATTTGACAAGGTTTCTCTCGAAGTAACTATACTCCATCTCAAATAGTCAGCTCAACAGGGAAGTTATGTTATCTGGCCTTATAGCCTTCCTATTTACAGACTGGCCTAAGTAATCTTTTTTTTTTTTAATTTTGCACTAATTATACATTTTGTCTCCTCCAAAATTCAGGGAAAAATGTAAAGGTGCACCTTTACATTTTTTAGTCTTTACATATAGCCCTGATATGTGATCTAAGGTGCTCAATTCTTTATAAGAACTACCAGAATCACCTAAACATGACTTTGCTCATCAGTTTAGACCCTGTCCTATGGCAGAGGATGTACGTGGGTTACAAGTTTGACTTAGAAATATATGGAAATGATTAAATAAAATAAAAGTAAATTAAAATTTATATGACATATAGACTTTCAGTCATTAAATGTCAAATTATAATAAAATAATATAAATCCTCCAATAAATGAGAAGTAATACATTTCTAAGGCATACTTAATTTTCTGACTCTTAGCTATTTGCTAACATTTTCTTCATGCATAACAATAAGCAATGGATCTGATGGGTTGTCTAACTCTAACATTTAGGTTATTTATTTAACACTTCTTTGTACGGTTTCCTTAGCACTAAGGCCAAAAGGTGAGGTGAATAGGATGGGAGATTAATCCAAAGGTAGAGATCCACCTACAGGACAAACTCCTATTCAATAATCATGCCCCACATTTCAATCTCAATCTAGACTTTTCATCACTTTGTATGTAGAAGATACTTTTCCAGTTTTACTGGGTAATTTTCCTGTGAGCAAAACTTAGAGCTTTAAATACACATGTTAAAGAATTGCCTAATTTTGTAGGCATGTTGATCAGTGAATATATGGTTAAATCACTGCAAAGGCCTGCAGTGATGGCTAAGGATTATCATATGTGACAAAAGTCACAGAAGAAATATCATAAACACAAAAACAGATATTGTATTTATAAATGGATATGTTCCGAAAGAGATGTGTGAGACCTCTGGACTCCTTATGTGAAAAATTAACATGGTATGACCAATTATTATTTAGTCATTTCTGACATTATAATGTTCTATGAATACAGCACAATAGACTCATCATCTGTAAATGTATAGATACTAGCAAGGATTTTTTTCTCTTCTATATGTATGTGTATGTGTGTCTGTCATTTGGTGTTTGTGTAATACTGTTAATATCACATATACTTTAAGAAAAAATGTTAAAAGTGTCATGAAAAATGAAATAACCAATTGATTTTAATATTTTGTAATAACTCTGTTTTATCTAAGAGAGTACAAAAATCACATTATGCCCAATACACTAATTTTCTGAAATTATATGACCCTTTAGATATTACCAATTTTTAAAATTCCAAGAAAACCACTATTATTAATAATTCCAATACAAAAATTAGATTCTTTAGTACTATCTTTTTTGCATGAAAGACGGTATCTTCCACTTGTGTTTTCATAGAAATGAAAAAATGTCACTTGTCTATTTTATAAATGAGAATAATTTAAGCTTTGTCCTAGACTTTTAGCATGCTACTCCCACTAAAAATGTATTTATTACCTGTATTGCAATCTACACTACAGCATGAAGCAAACATCTGGAGATTAACATGACTCTTCCCTGCAATTCATCATCTCCTTTCAGTTGCCAGTATTTACAAAACACCTGTTTTTAAAGGGTCACACTTTATCCTGTGTTCTCAGTGTTAGCCACATTGCAGTGCACCCCAATGTTCACAGCAGTGTTATTTACAATAGCCAAGTGCTGGAAACAGCCTAAGTGCCCATCAGTAAATGAGTGGATCAAACAACTGTGGTACATTTACACAATGGAATACTACACAGCAGAAAAAAAGAAGGAGCTCCTACTCTTCACAACAGTGTGGGTAGAACTGGAGAGTATTATGCTAAGCAAAATAATCCAGGCCATGAAAGACAAATACCATATGATCTCACCTATAAGTGGAATCTAATCAATGAAACAAACAAGCAAGCAAAATAAAACCAGAGACTTAGAAATAAAGAACAAACTGACATTGACCAGAGGGGAGGAGGGAAGGGGGTAATGGGAGGATGAAGAGAAAGGGGCAAGCCAAGGAACACAAATAGAGGACTCCTGGGCACAGACAATGGGGGGGGATTGACTATGCGGGTGGGGGGATGGGGCAAGAGACAGCAACAAAGAAAAAGCAAAACTGTAACTGAAAACAAAAAATTTAAAGATGTATATTAGGTCCTTGAGAAATATTATTTTAAAATAGTGAATGAATTACCAACATTATTTCCTATTCTGTAAATTTCCTTCACTTTGTTGATCATTTCCTTTTCTATGCAGCAATGCTTTATTTTGATGTTATATCATTATTTTTGCTATTATTGATTGTGTTTTTGGTGTGTTATCTAAGAAATCATTGTTTATACTAAGGTTATGAAGATATACTCATATATTTTCTTTTAGGAGGTTTACAGTTTTAGGTTTTACATTTAACTCTGAATCCATTTTAAGTCATTTTTTTAGTCTACAGTATGAGATAAGGGTCCAGTGTTTCATTCTGTGCATGTGAACATTCAGTTCTTTAAATTTTATTTGTTAAGCAATTCTCTCTCCCCATTTTGTATTCTTGCAACCCTGTTGAAGTTCAGTTGACCATATATATGTGGATTTATTTCTGGTCTTCCTATTATGTTTCAAATGTTAATATTCTGTTTCTATGTGAGTACCATATTATTTTAATTACTACAGCTTTCTATTTTAATATATTTTGAAATCAGAATGTTGTTTTCTACAGTTTTATTGTTCTTTCTCAAGACTGTTTGGCTATTTGGGTCTTTATTCTACAAATAAAAGAATTGCTGTTTCTATTTTTTTAAAAAATGCCACTGGGATTTTTATAGCAATTGCATTGAATCCACTGAGTGAATTGAGGAGTATAGATATTTTAACAATATTAAGTTGTTCAATCCATGAACACAGATGTTTTCCACTTACTTGCTTTTCTTAAAATTTTTTATTTATTGATTGATTGGAGAGAGAATATGGGGGCAGGGGAGAAGGAGAGAGTGAGGGGGAATTTGTTGTTCCACTTATTTACCCATGCATTGGTTAATTGTTCTATGTGCCCTGACCGGGGATCTAACCCACAACCTTGATGTATCGGGATGATGCTCTAACCAACTGAACAATCCATCAATCCAGCCAGGGTTGGCTTTTCACTTATTTGTGTCAAATTTCTTTCATCAATGTTTTGTAGTTTTTCATGTATGTGCCTTTTACCCCCTTGGTTAAGCATTTTATTCTTTTGATGCTATAATAAATGGCATTGGTTTCTTAATTTCCTTTTCTGATAGTTTGTTATTATAAAAACATAGCTGACTTTTGTATGTTGATTTTATATTTTACAAACTTAAACTCATTTCTTATCACTAATAATTTGTATATATATAGTCTTTTGGGTTTTCTATATATAAGATTATGTCACCTGCAAACAGTGGTCATTTACTTCTTCCTTTGCAGTTCGAATGCTTTTTATTTATCTTTTCTTGACTAATTTCTCTAACAGAGATTTCTAGAACAATGTTGAATAGAAGTGGTGGGAGTGAGGATCCTTGTCTTTTTCAAAATTTTAGAAAAACGTTTTGTTTTCTAGGTTGAAGTATGAAGTTAGTTGTGGGCTTTTCATATATGGCTTTTATTATGTTGAAGTAGATTCTTCTATATCTAGCTTGCAAAAAAGTTGTTATCATAAAAGAATGCTGAATTATGTTAAATGTTTATTGCATCTGTTAAGATGATCATTTGTAAAAACTTCCCTTGGGATTCATGAGTTCCCTCTATCTACCCAAGTATTAATTAAACTTTATTTGTGCTTTTCAGTAGGACTTACATCACATGGAGAAAAGGAAATATTTGAACTCTAATTGTTACACTATATTTTAACATTCTTATATCTTATATTATTATACTATACAATAATTATTAAAGTACCAAAAGAATATAGTTCATAAGATATTTCATATACATATATTAAATATTGAAATTAACATGATTCATTAAAAAGTCTACAGCACTACATATTAAAAACAATACCATTTTGCATTCTGAAAGTACAAATACATATGAAAATATAATTGCGGAAAAATCCATTTATTTGCTTTGTTAATTGAACAGTAGTAAAAACTTAAGAAACCTATTTTTGTATGTGTTCCTAATTTCATATCAAAATATCAATAATGATAATAAACTTTCCAATAAAAAATATACATGACTACTTCACAACTACCTACTTAGTCTTATTCCTATGAGGTATCAAGTACTGTTAATGAAAAAAACATAGCAATCACTGAAAAGACACAGAAAAATTAGAAATCACCTACTAAGTGAGAAGTCATACAACATATTATTTTATAAACAGAAAAATACTTAAAAGCAATGTAAAAATAAAAAAATATTTCAATATTATATGTTTCAAGTAATTACTCAAATGCTCAATCTATAAAATCCTTTTAAATAGAAATAACAGCAACAGCAAGATCAACTAATACTTACTGAGCAGTATTTGCTAAATACTTTTCTTGTCACATAATCCTCAGAACAACCCTACTGTGTTATCTCTGGTTCAACTGAAGCTTAGAGAGGTTAAGTAACATGAACAGATTTGCACAACTAGCAGTAAAACAAGATTTGAGTCTGAATTTGATCTCATATGGCACTAGCATTTAGACCATGACTTTGCAGCTTAATTGTTCTGAAATTTGGGGAAATTGGTCTTTAACACCTGAGCCTCAGTTTCTTCATAGCCTCATATCTTTATCTACAAAAATGTGTAGTTATGTGAAAATTATATATGAAAACCTCCTACCACAGAATTTCTTGAGAAAGAGTACTTTCTTGCCTCCCTGAGTCTCAACCTCAACTCCTACTGTTCCCAAAGCCCGTAGTCTCTGGTATGTTTCCTCAGTAAACACTGACCTCCGCTTAGTAGTTCACATGAGTTGTATTTGCAGAAATACACTGTAGTGAAAAAGAAGTACAAAAACTAAACATATGCATTTGAATCCTAGCTGAAGCATTTTGTAATCATGAAGGAGGGACTCAGTAGAGAATATAAAACACTGAACTCAAAGCAGAGTAAAAGAGTAGCTCACGCCCAAACAGCACTGATTCTAAAAAACATCAGAAAAAATTAATTATGCCCAGAAAAAAACAGGTGAAGATTCCCTTATTTTAATGATAAAAGAGGCAAAGATTCTTATCATTTTAATGATATCCATGACATCATTAAACAAACAGCTGTAACAGATCTCCCATAATATCTCATATGTTTCCCCCTTATCTTTATACATCATCATGAAGCGCTTCTGTTGATTCCTCTTTTTAATATTTTCAATTAATCATTTTGCTTCATAATAAATTCTGCTAAGAATTGAATAGAATATGAGACCACTGAATCTATCTGTAAAGACCTCTAGAAAAATCTGATTTATGTATGATCTCTGAAAATAAACAATGAATATTGCTAATAGGCAAATTGTTTTTAAATTGTTTTACTTTGAGATCAATACATTTTTAATCAATCACACTCATAATCATCAGAAAAGATTTCAATGAGAGAGTTAAAAGTTGAATGATATATGCTTATAAATCCACATAAAATCATGCTATATATTATTGAAATTCCCCAGTCTAAATTAGAGGGACTTACATTGGTTAACTGGTAATTAAGAAAGTAGGGTTTAAGTTTAAAGTATTTCTAGACAGGTAATTTTATCATCACAGCGGTTTAGTTTTCCTTAGCATCAAAAATGCACTGAAATAAAATTTAATATTCCAACAAATTTAAGCTATAGTTTTAAAACTCATTAATAAACTGGAAGTATTTTTAATAAATGGCAAATCAGATAGTCCTAAATAAATTCTGCACCACATGTGATATTTTAATTCATAGATATTTGATATTTGATATTTGATATTTATGTGATATTTGATATTCATAAAATATCACAAATGCCAGGGATATAATATGATGACAGATAAGTGATTTCTTATAATCCTTCATAATGGTTATGTCAACCACTGGGAATTATAAAACAATGATTAATAAGCACATTATTAATTACAGAGAGATGTTTTAAAATTCCAGAAACTCGGTTGCTTCTCTGACATTTTGGAAGGTTCACACCCAAGATTTTACCTTTGGCAAGTTTTAAATGCCAGCATATTGTCTGTCACTGTTTCCATGGGCGACTTAAATGCAGTTGCATGCGTGATGGGGTCTAGCTTTTCTTAAATCAGAGCACAGTGAAATCACTAGAAGGTAAAATTAAATTGGGAGAATATTGCATTGTTTCTTTTTAGTGTAAATTGAAAAACAATAATTAAAAGATAAAAAATTAATACACTAAATATAATATACTAACATTATATAAAATACTAAATATACTTTAAACTAAATATAATAAATAAGGTGTTACATAATAGAAAAATAATGAACTAAATTTCCTGCAGTAAATCCAACTATGTATGAGAAATATTAACAATTCTAAGAAATGTGCATGATAGTCACCAAAATCTCGATAGAAAATTTTATCTTTGAATTGAAAGTAAACTGTAGATTTTAATGTTATGCTTCTAAAATTTTATAACAGTAAAGTAAAATGAAATTAATAATAGATGGAGTTAGGGTAAAATCTGAGCGATAATACATAGAAAAACTTTTGGTTTCTTTTTAATTTACATATATATTTAAAATTTATTTTTAATTGAATGTACTGGGGTGACATTGGTCAATAAAATTATATAGGTTTCATGTATACAATTATAGAATATAGCCATGTCACTTTTACTAAATCTTGGATACCAACTGTAATAAAGAAAATAGTAAAAGTAAAATTACAAGCAAATCTCACACACAGACATAGGTACAATACCTTAAATCAAATATCCTCAAACCAAATTGAAAACAGATAAAGGTGACAGGACATCTTGAACAATTTAAATTTATCACAGGATTATACTTTTTATTATTAGAAAATAAAATAACAAAGTAATTAACTTTTATATGAGAAAATCATCCCAATGGAATGTATCCCTTATGGATAAGAAGGTGCTACTATATTTCATATTTTGCTGAAGACACAACCAATAGGATAAGTCAAGTAAAGAAAATAGACAATGACAAAACCAATATTTATTTAGTTCTTAGAGCCAACCACTATTCTAAATATTTTATGTAAATGCTTCACTTAATCTTCATAATTACCCATAAAAAATAATTGTTATTCAATTTTTTGGAGAATGACACTGAAATTTCATTTGAAGTTTATTTTGCTGGATTTAAACAGAGCTAATATTTAAAAAAATATGTCATACTCAAGTCTGTATTTTCTATCATTATTCCTCTTTTTATAAAACAAATGTGGACTATCACTTAGTAACAGTAAATAACTCATTAAAACTGCTATTTTTAATCCTGATTCACAGAATTGTGGAGAGCTTTTGTTTTATAACTATACAACAGAAAGAATAAATTAGAAATTATTGGTTGGTAAAATAATACGCCTCAGGCAAAGATATCTGCAAGACTTTGTCTAAGTCATATGTTTTATGTAATATTCTTTTATGAAGAAAACATAGCTAAAGCTGTGCATTGAGATTCAGGCTAGAGACAATAAACTGTATTTGTTGGAGGGATACAGCAATGATTGTTTCCAAAGCAGAAAGTATTTACAAGCCCTCAAAGATATTTAATGCATTTCACAGAGTGCATAAGAAAATTCAACCTCCTGGAGTTATTGAACAGAGCTGTGCAGTAAAAATTAAGAATATAAAGTGCAAACCTGAGAAATAGCTATGCTGGTATTCACTCAGTATGTCATGTCATGTAAAATGTAATGACAGATCTTTGAGAAATTATGGCCTCTCATAGTGGAACTTTGTTAATATTGCTTCTAAGATCATCAAGAATAGGTCAGCTCTTAGTGAAATAGAAGACAGTAGTGAATGAGTGAGTTTGTCACAAAGGATATTATACAAGATGACAGGATAGAAAAATAAAGCTACTAATGATCAGTCATTTTCTCTAAACCCTCCTACATAAGAATTTCCTTGGAACACACGTAATGAAGACTGACGTTTTCAAATTTATGTTAAAATTTAACTTGCCAAAACTATTCATACATGTACACAAAAAATTGACTGCATTTTCATTTTTATTCTCATTGTTGTTGCACCATAAGGACAACACGTACTTATTCTACCTCTTTTTCTTATTTTTAATTTAATTTTTTTTTATTTTTATTGTTGTTCAAGTAGAGTTGTCTCTATTTCCCCCCACTTATCCCCCTGCCTCACCCATTCCCACCTCCCACCCTCGATCCCAGCCTCTTTGGCTTTGTCCATATTCGATGTTTTTTTTTTCTTTTACAAAGATGAAAGTTGCTTGGATTTTTCTTCCATTTTAAGTTTCTATGTAACTTTGGTGATGTAGTTTTCCCTTCCATTTTAAGTTTCTATGTAACTTTGGTGATGTAGTTTTCCAAGTGCTACAAGATATAAAATAGTTAAATTATTTTCTTTAAAATGCTTCAGATCTGACATTGTCGCATAGTTCTGATGGCTAAGTTATTTTTTATTGAACTTTGGTACTTCAGATTAAAGAAATTTAAGTTATTTCTGTAGAAGAGGTGACTGTCATTCTGAAGTGATACTTGAAACCTGATGAAATCTCCTAAGTGATAAAAATAAGGTCTAAGTTAAGCTAACTTTTGAAAAGTGGGGTGGGCGAGGGAGGATGGCTAAGGAGATAAAGCACTATTAATACAGTTCTAAGTAGTACTCAATTTCACAACAGATGGCAAAAATCAAAAACCATTACTCTCTTGGTTTACAGAGTAAAATTATCTGAAATTTATTCATGAAGTATACAGAAACATTTGCCTCCAGGAAGGGAGGTATTGATCTAAGTTCCACAAATATCAAAAACTTATATTCAAACTTTTTTGCTTTTTACATTATTTTTTATGCAGTTTGGTCTCTTCAAGAAAGTGATAGTCCAAGGAAGATATAAAAGCAATTCTGAAAAAGATATTATTCAGATCACATTTATATTTGTCAACTCATTAAGATACAACCTGCTAAAACCTGAATCATCCTCTAAAAATGAGAGGATAGTGATCATGATTTTAAAATAAAAAATTGCTCAAAAGTTTATTAATAATGTGAACTATCTGCCCTGTTTTTCTTTCAGTCATTTAAATATTTTTATATCATATTCTATCACATCTATTTTTAATCCATTGGAGAATAATGCATTAGTAAATACACCACAGGAAGAATTCTGGTGTTTTGATGATCATTCAATATTGCATCTGGAGAGATCTACTAGTTTGTAAGAAAGCATTGCTTCCATTTCAAGCCTCTCTTTGTCAAATGATTCAAGCAGAAATTCTGCCTTCAGCCTAATCTGAGCCCATTGCATGATAAAAATAAAATTGCCTGAGTAAATAAAGCACAATTATGTTAAAAAAAAAGATATGTCTGGGGAAATAACAGGGGGATATCTGAAAAGTAACTATTAGTTTTCTTACCCACTTGAAATATTAGAGGGAAAAATCACAAGAAATCCACTGCTAAATCTGCTTAAGAATTTTTAGAAATCTACTTAAGAATTTTAAGAAGTCAAGGTGCTAAATCTGCTTAAGAATTTTTACATTTCACAATTTTACATTACATTACATGCTAAAGTTTTTTACTTTTCATGTTATTGCATACAGATGTAAAGAGTTGCCATAGAAGTCATACCAGAAATTCTTATAGTTGCCAATAATACAAGAAAAAAACATTTTATGGTACGTAGAGAGGTTCAAAGAGTGACAGAACGTGGAATGGCACCATTTAGACTTGGGATAAAGAGAACCGAAAACATACAGGGACACTGGAAATACATTTTTGTACACAAAAGGTAAAGATATGACTTTATTGATACCAAGTTAAGCACCACACAATATGCTTAAAAATCTAATGATATATCAAATCCTTCCAGCAATTTTAACATAGATTATCTCTAAAGTGTTTCTCTTGAACAATCCCTGGAGTGTTCACACGAGCATGTCCAGTGATACGGAGCACTGCCTTTCAGGGTAGGGCATTTTGTCTCTGACCAGCTTTGACTTTTGGGAGACATTCTTACATCTAGTCATAAACTGTGCTCATGCCTACTTCTTGTTTTGTCCCCTCAAATAGAAATATCCATTCAATTTCAAATATAAGTAAAGCCAGAGAAAATGGAAAGATGAAGACTAATCTCAACTGCTAATTCCCAGTCCACGCTCAGATCTGGAGATATAAATGAGTGAATGTCTAATAAAAGCTGATAAAAATTCAAAATCTGGGTAAAGAGAGTAGCCAAAGATGGAGCGAGGTAAAGGAGCAACCTCTGGTAGTAGAAGTTCACCACCACGTTCAGAGAACAGGCTGTGGGACAGCTTTTCACTTTAGCACATTACCGTAGGAAGACCATTGGCTACTGCTGCCCCTTCGGGCGGGGGTGGGAAAGGAGACACACACCCAGCATCATGGTGGCACCGGAGTTAGAGGTGCAAATAGAAACCAATGTAGGATAACTCTTCTTTTCCTGTCCTTTAATTACTCACGGATAACAGCCAATCAAGAACGGTTCCTAATGGGAGTGATTCCCTATATCATCCTATGGGAGTGAAGCCGAAGAGGGTGATCAGGACCATGATTATGAGCCAGGACGATGACTATGAAATCAGGAGCCCTACTGTGAATTTCAAGTGGGTGAAGTTTATTGAGTCCTAAACCACTGCATTTTTGATCTATGGATTATTTTTTCTTTTTATTTGTGTCACTCATTTATTCTTTTCTTTAGAATTTTAATGGAATTTTATGTGTATGTGCAAGGCAGTATCCCATCACTGTTATATTTTCTGCTATTTACTATTTCTAAGGATATTATAGTCTAATATAAGATTGAGATAGGGTAAATTATTATCTCTGTCATTTCCCTGTTAGCTTCATAGTGTTATATTAGCTTTTCGTTAATCATTTATTTAAAAAGTGACAAAAAGAACAAACAGCCTGTCAACTGGTTCAGTTGACTTAGCAGAAAAACTAACTTTCTCTTAGCAGGAGAAATTTTGCTGGGATAATGGGATAGATGAGCATGAAACATGAGACCTTCTAAGTATCACCTTAATAGAAGATGTTTACATTAGGAAAAGTAAGTATCTCTACATAAGAGATAATTAGAAGTTTTTTTTTTTTCACAAGGGGAGGGAGGGAAACTGGCAGTTGGTCCTGGGGAAAATTATCCTATGAGGCAAGCTTAAGATAGCAACAAAAGATATAAGAAAGTAAGAGAGAAATCCCCATTTATGTATAATGGGCATCAAATTTTAGGACAATGATATTAAACACATAAGTTTTTCATGTCACATCTATTGCTATCATCTGCTACTCCAACCTGTACCAGTAGTCTCTTTTTAATGCTATTTATGGAGAATAAATGAAAAATTAACCAGAAAGTGGTAATAGTGAAGAAAATAAAAAATAAACTTACAAAGGGGATTCAAGGTAGGTAGCATTTTGGAAACAAGCCTAAAAGTAAACTATTAAAATATAGTATATTATAACTGAATTCTCCTATAATTTAAAATATTAAAGAGCTGGAAAATCTCAAAGTTCATTGCATTAATTTAAAGCTTTCTTATTTAGACAAAAAGGGCATCTATAGAATGCTAAAGATTTGGAATCATCTGGAATATATTTATTTTATAAAGAGATCTTTCGATCTCAAGAAATCAGTTTTAACTGTTGCTTCTAATTCACTTCAGTGAATAAATTGATCTGAAAACTAAGTATGGTCATCAGGTATGTTCAGTATGTTCAGCTTATCTTTTCAGAAACCTCTTTCATGGCATTTCTGCCTATTTATACATTCTTGACTGTAGGTAAGTATATTCAAAACACATATTCTCCTAAACCTAGAATAAATAGATAGCAATTGGACCCTTTTTACTCTTTTCTACATATAGTTGATGAATCTTCCTTAGAATTTAGGTAGGGGGAGGTATTTTAGTTTTCTAGGGCTTCCATAATAAAGTACCACAGACTGTGTAGCTTAAACAGCAGAAATGTATTTTCTCACAGATGTGAAGTCTGAGATCAAGGGGTCTGCAGAGTTAATGTCTTCTGAGGCATCTGCCGTGGCCTGCAGATGGCCTTTTCTCCCTCTTTTTTGTGTGTCTGTGTGCTAATCTCTTCTTTTTACAGGGACATCAGTCACATTATATTATAGCCTCCCTTCAAGACTTCATTTAACCATAATTGCCCTTTTAATCTCCCTATCTCCAAGGGGAGTCACATTATGAGGTACTGTGGGGTAGGATGTCAGCATACAAACTTGGGGGGACACAATTCTGCCCATGAAAAGGGGTACGTAAGACTAGTTTGATTTTAGGCGTTAATCACTCAGAATCCTAAAGGTGGAGGGCTTGCAACACACAGCTTCAGTAAAGGACTTTGTACTTAGGCGTTTACTTAGGTAAAAACCGCTGCATCTAGAGAGAAGCGTTAGCATCTTACTTGACTCTGGTCTGATTACATTCTAGGACTACCATGAAGATATATTGAAATTTCTATCACACTGGAGTACGGTATCCTGTTCAGCTGATGATCTTCCAGTCACAGAAATTACTTGCCATCTCTAATTTTGAATAAACACCTTAACACAATGGTGAATGTGTCAATGAAAAAAATCTACTCTCATGCTATGTGTGTCTATTTCCATGCATGTTCTTACCTACCTCACAGCCACTTATATGTAGTTGTCTGTAGCTCTGTTTGAAAAAGTATTAAAATAGTCTTCAAATCATCTGGGGTTTTTTTTCTGTTCTTCTGACTTGACTTTCCTTCAGTTCTTGCTTGCTCCTCAAGATTGGAATATGGAGGGGTACTTATGTCCTTTACTACATAATTCCTATGTCAGGAATTTCAGAATTTCCTCTAGGTTTGCAGTTAACTATTTGATTTTATTTCTAATGTCCACACTGACTTTTTCATTTTATATTTTCCTGCCTTTTAAACTTGAGTTACTTCTTGTATGAATTTGAAAATTTGCACTTACCCTAGGCTATAATTTCCCAGAAATCCCCTTTCACGGGGTTTATTTCTACCTGGATGCTCTAAAAGATCCCCCAAACACTGCTATTCGGGTCCCAAGTTCCTAGTTTTGTCTATGATAACACGATTCTCTCTGACAGTTTGAAGTTCAGAGAACACAATTTGTGAACGTGAGTCTCTTTCGAGTTAGCTCAAAATCATCATCATGGAACAAAATTCTCGCCCACAAAATGAAGAATTATATCAATCAATCAATATCAGGCCATGTTATTCCCCTTTAATAAATCACTTTTGAGTTTCAAATATTCTTTCAATGGAATGTAAAGCAATTTATGATCTAATCCAAACTCATTGTTCCATCTCAGAGAAAGGTGTCAGTCACCCCAGCTTTTCCTTTAATCCAATAATGTATGTCGATGTTTTCCTTTCTAAAATGTGTTTAATTACTTTTGTTCCTTGATGTTTTTTATAATACTATTTACTTGACATTGTATCTGTTAAACATTTTTATATTGCCCAATATCCCTAGTTAGGCAGTTAGCTTCTAAGCAAATTTCCAGACTACCTTCTATAACCTGAGCCTAAAACCCCAGTTGGTTATCTATTAGAGAAGTATCAACTTCTCCTTATTGTCATGAGCAGGAATCAGAGAAAACATGGACAGCAGTGTAATTCTTCCAAGGAATACACTTAGATCGCTTTAAATTGTAACAACCACTATTAGACACAACACGAAAACTATTCTGAAGCAGATACCACTAACAAACAGACCAGGAACGTAAGGCACCAAGAGGCGTTCCCCACACCACCACACAGATAACAAGTGGAGCAGCCAGGACTTGAACCGGAACTCTCCATTTCCAGGGCCTAAACTCCTGATCCCTCCCTCACACGGTCTCCTTGCTACTCCTTAGTTTTCTTTTACACGTGGATATGAATTCAAGTCTTCCTCAGGTACCATCTGACTCATGCTAATGGGATCATTTTCCTCACTTTTTCCATCAACGTGGGGAAATAGGTAGCCAGAAGTATAAAAGCACTGTAGCACATTTTTACCCACAATAGGTTAGGAGTTTTGCCTTCTTATTGTCACTCAATTGCTTGGGACAGTGTAATGTTTCTGATGTCCCAGCAGCAATGTGTAGAGTTTTGAAACAGGTTATACCATACTATTTTATATTTATATCAATGTGAGATTTGTATCCTTTCAAGTGATAGATAGGTATTATTTGCTCAATATAATATTTTCCAATCACTGTAGCTTTTATAGCAATTTTCACATTATATTGCCTTAAAAAAAGGTACAAATGTCAAGATTAAACTTTGCAGTTACCATCACATTGCTGGAACGGTTACCAAGGACTGCACCAGAACTTACCACTTGAAAGTGGTGTTTATTTGATGGCATAGAAAGCCCCCAAAAACACAGGTAGAGAGAGACAAGGCAAACATCTCTAAATTGTGTTTCACTTGTGAATTTAATTTTCAGTGGCTTTAGCAGTTTAAATAATGCAAGGCTATTGTCACTGCTGACATTCTCCCTTTTTTTTCTCACTTGGTTCAGAAAGTAATTTTATTTACCTTGGTGCTAATGAGTCAGTGTTTTTATCCAGGGCAGAAAACAGGGTCACAGAACATGTAAGAAACTGCATAGCATGTGCATATCTTATTTTTGTATCTTTGACTAAAGATAAAAACATAGATTTTCACCTTGGTGTATGTGTTATATACTTAAAAATTCCTAAAATTTATTAAGCACTTACAACAACAGAAAATTTAATAAATAAAAATTTGTTAAGCATCTATTCAAAGTCAGGAAATGTGAGCCTTATCACAACACTCTATTACTCTGCTTGAACTATATTAATATATTTTCCTGATCTACCCTAAAAATACACTTCATCATTCTGCTCTTTATTCTCCCTGTTCTGACTTCATTAACATAATCATATTTTCCTTTTATCTGACTTTATGTTCTCATTAAAATAAAATGATTGCTAGTCAATCGCCCTTTTCTCCAAACCCTCAGTAGCCAGCCTGCCTTGCAGAGTACCCAACTGAGCTTCCTCTTCTAGACCATAAATTCAATAAGGATAGGTTCTGCCTCAGTTTGAAGAGGGGTATGAGGAGCCTACAGCATTAGCTGAGGTCTGCACTGCTGAACCTTATTCAGATGGCCTGAGGACTGCACTGGTGGATTTAGACAAAGAGTAGTGGCCTTTGAAATATCAGTATGAGATTGTGACATTTAATTGTATATATGTAGAGTTGTCTTATATTGTAGGAGATGCTGAAGCTGAATGTGATCTTCCTTATGCACTCCTGGACAAAAGAATGTGTCTACCTTTTTTAAAGCTGCTGATTTGAATGAGTGCCACGAAGAACTATGTGTGAACTTCTAGCCTTAGCTTGTTTGTGCTCCTTTGTGGGTAGCACTAGTGAGGCTACCCCAAATTCTGCTTGGGTTAGAAGTCAGGAAGGGGACAGGAAATAGTCACCTTAGATTCATGTGGTTGTCTTCAGACCCAGTAATCAGGATCATAGGTTGTTTCAAGTTAAATCCAGGTTTACAAATTTATGTCTGAAACACAAACATGGATTTTTCCTATGGCATGGTGTTCGATTTTATTAAAATACAAATAAACAAATGGTGACTCTTATTATGATAATATTTCTGAAGTCAAGTTATTTAAAATACTTATGAAATTGCAAACCCAAAGGATAAGAAAGCAATTTGAAAGACCTGAGATTGGAGAACTGCCTCTGGAAATCAAGTCTGCAAATAAATCCACAGGGAACTAGAGTGGATCCTGTCTTACTGTTAGGATGAAAACAAAATAAAAGAAGAAAGAAGTTAATTAAGCCAAAAGTAGAGAGAGGTTTCCTTAAGAGAAATGAGAAAATATTAAGAGATCGATTAGATACATATGAAAAATGAGATAGTAATAGCCAAAATAGGCCAATATAAAATGAAAATATAGGCTTACTCATATTTAACTATTTATTAAAAAGATTTTATTTATTTAGAGAGGGTAAGGGGCAAGGAGAGGGAGAGAATCATCAATGTGTGGTTGTCTCTCCTGCATCCCTGACCAGGGACCTGGTCTGCAGCCCAGGCATGTGCCCTGACTGGGAATCCAGCCGACAACCTTTTGGGCCACATGAGACATACATTTAGCTATTTTTAAGGAAGCGGTTACAGAATGTATCTAAATTATTAATGTGGTCTAAGATCAGGAAGGCAGCACATGCTCAGAACAACTTTCATTTGGCAATTGGGAAAACATGGGAATCAAAAGGAGAAATTAAGTAGTGTGATTACACTAGAATTTTTTTTACTTTTCAGGAGAGAATTTACACATGTAAATTTTCTCCTTAGAGGTATTTTAAATAAAGTATCACGGTAAAATATCAAATGTTTAAGTCAATTTAAAGTACAAAAGTCCTGTATTCTGCAAGACTATTGTTTTGATCATAATTACAAGATTCCCCCCACTGCGATGGATTCACAGCCCATCACTCAGATGCCACTGAGTGTCTCTTTTTTTAAAGATTATTCATTCATTTTTAGAGAAAAGAAAGGGAGGGAGAAAGAGAGGGAGAGGAACATTGATTGGCTGCCTCTCACAAACAGGGGCCTGGCCTGCAATCCAGGCATGTGCCCTGACCGGGAATTGAATGGGCAACATTTTGGGCTGCACAGCAACACTCCACCCACTGAGCCACACCAGGCAGGGAGCCACACCAGGCAGGGAGCCACTGAGTCTTCCGTGTGATCCTCAGTACCAGTGAAGTTATGTTCATGAACTTAAATTTCCCTGGGGAATTTGTTGAAGGCTAGAATTTGGTTAGATTTTTTTTAATATTTGGGAATATGGGGCAGGCGCTATCAATAACTTTGCTCCATATTAGCTGAACACTGTAAAAGTGATATTCATCAGAGAATTGGCATTAGATTTAAACAGTGTCCAACATCCTAAATGACACAGCACCGCTCCACAGAGAAACACCTAAGATGAAAACTGCCATTCGAGGAGCCCAGCTCTACCTAGTCTCCTCTTCAAATCAATCCATTTTAGAAGATAAAGGCTAGATCCTTGGGTATGAGGCCAAAGCCATCATTTCAGCCCACCAGCCATTAGTGGAAGCTCCAGCAATGGGTACCTTTACTGAGGTGGCGGCATTTGATGCCAACGCCAAAACTGCTCAGTGAAGCTGACATAAAATTCTTGCACAGAAATTGTGAGATAAAGAACATATAGTGCTTTCTGAACCCATTATGATTTGGTGTAATTTGTTACTCAGCAATAACAAGGGACATACAGAGCAAAGGGTTTACATGAAAAGCTTTGGCCTGAATTCCCGATTTTCTGCTTAGGTGAGTCAGCCCGGGTCATGTTGTGGATGCTTTTTTACCCATTCCTAGAGGTCCTCAATTGTAAAACAATGCAGTCAAAATCCTGTTGTGATTTTAACCCCTCATGCGTGTCTTGGATCCTAAAACTTGCATAAATTTATTTAGTGTTTTGCTGCTTCTTTTCTTCCATTTTTAATATTAAAATGGCCACACAATAATTCACCAATTTTGATAAGTTACTGTTCAGATTTTTATAAGAATTTATTTGAGCAGTGGGAGGAAAGTGGAGACAACTATACTTGAGCAACAATAAAATATTAATGAATAAAATTTTTAAAAAATAATTTATGTGAGCCAGAACTGATGACAAGTGACAGGAAGCAGGTTCTCAAATGTTTCTGAGAATGAAGATTTATAGTTTCAGTTAGACATTTGAAATTAAGGAAGATCACATGAAGATAAGAGAAAGTATATATGTACATTTGTATATATATATATATATATATATATATATATATATATATATATATATGAACATTTTCCTCTACCGTAATTTTTTTTTTGCTTACTATATCTTGGAGACCACTCATAGTAATATATACAGATATTTCTTTTTCCTCTTTTAGACTTGTTTAGTTTACATAATCAGTCACTTAATGATGGGTATTTGAGTTGTTTCATCTTTGTTGACAAAAATATTAATAGCCCAGTGTTTTCTCTCTCTGAATTTTAAATTTTTTTAATGTTTTTATTTTTAAATATCTTTTTATGCTTGTTCAAGTACAGTTGTCTTCAATCCCCCACACCATTCCCCCCACCCCAGCCATCCCTATGTCCCACCGTCAATCCTACCCACTTTGGCTTTGTCCATGAGTCCTTTATACATGGTTCCACGACAACCCTTCCCTCTTTCCTCCCAATTATCCCCTCCCACCTCCCTCTGGTTACTGTCAGTTAGTTCTTAATTTCAGTGTCTCTGGTTGTATTTTGCTTGCTTGTTTGTTCTATTGATTAGGTTCCACTTATGAGGAAAATCATATGGTATTTGTCTTTCACTGATTGGATTATTTCACTTAGCATCATGCTCTCCAGTTCTATCCATGCTGTCCTGAATGGTAGGAGCTCCTTCTTGCTTTCTGCTGTGTAGTATTCCATCATGTAAATGTACCATAGTTTTTTGATCCACTCATTTACTGATGGGCACTTAAGTTGCTTCCAGCACTTGGCTATTGTAAATTGTGCTGCTATGAACATTGGGGTGCACAGGTTCTTTTGGAATGGTGTTTCAGGATTCTTGGGATATAATCCCAGCAATGGAACTGCTGTATCAAAACATAGTTCCACTTTTAGTTTTCTGAAGAAATCACATACTGTTTTCCACAGTGGCTGCACCAGTCTGCATTCCCACCAACAGTGCACTAGGGTTCCCTTTTCTCCACAACATCACCAGCACTTGTTTTTTTGTTGATTTGGTTATGATGGACATTCTGATTGGTGTGAAGAAGTATCTATCTCACTGTGGTTTTAATTTGCACATCTCTGATGCCTAGTGATGCTGAGCATCCTTTTATATGTCTCTGGGCCCTCTGTATGTCCTCCTTGGAGAAGTGCTTGTTCAGATCCTTTGCCCATTTTTTAATTGGGTTGTTTTGTCTCCCTAGAGTTGGTTCATGTGAGTTCTTTATATTTGTTGGAGATAAAACCCTTGTCTGAGGTATCATTTGCAAATATATTTTCCCATATGGTTGGTTCCTTTTTCATTTAGCTGATGTTTTCTTTAGCCATACAGAAGCTTTTTCTTTTGATGATGTACCATTTGTTTATTCTTTCCTTTATGTGCCTTGCTCTTGAGGATATGTCAGTGAAAATACTGCTGTGTGAAATATCTGAGATTTCTCTCCCTATGTTCTCCTCTAGGACTTTAATGGTGTCATGAGTTTATTTTTGTGTATGATGTAAGTTGGTGGTCAAATTTCATTTTTTTTTTTGCATGTAGCTGTACAGATCTCCCAACACCATTTATTAGAGAGACTATTTTTACTCCATTTTATGCTTCTGCCTCCTTCATCAAATATTAATTGACCATAGACACTTGGGTTTATTTCTGAGCTCTCTATTCTGTTGCATTGATCTATATGTCTGTTCTTATGCCAGTACCAGACTGTTTTGATTAGTGTGGTCTTGTAATACAGTTTTATATCAGGTATCATGATCCCTTCTACTTTGTTCTTCTTTCTCAAAATTGCTGTGGCTTTTTGGGGTCATTTATGATTCCATATAAATTTTTGAAATGTTTGTTCTGTAACTGTGAAATATGTCATTGATATTTTAATAGGGATTGCATTGAATCTATAAATTGCTTTGGGTAGTATGGACATTTTGATGATGTTAATTCTTCCAATCCATGAACACGGTATATGTTTCCATTTGTTGGTGTCTTCCTTGATTTCTTTCTTCAGTGTTGTGTAATTTTCTGAATACAGGTCTTTTACCTCTTTGGTTAGGTTTATTCCTAGGTACTTTGCTTTTCTTGTTGCTATAGCAAATTGGGATTTTTTCCCTGATTTCTGTTTCTAATATTTCATTGTTGGTGTACAAAAATGGCTTTAATTTCTGAACATTGACATTGTATCCTGCTGTCTTGCCAAATTCACTTATTAGGTCGAGTAGTTTTTGGATAGAGTCTATAGGATTTTCTATGTATACTAACATGTCATCTGCAAAAAAATGAAGTTTTGCTTCTTCCTTTCCAATTTGGATATCTTTTCTTTCTTTTTCTTGTCTGATTGTTGTGACTTCCAATAGTATCTTAAATAAAAGTGGTGAAAGTGGACATCCTTGTCTTGTTCCTGATCTTAGTGGGAAAGCATTTAGTTTTTGCCCATCGAGTGATTGCTGTAGGTTTCTCATATATGGCCTTTATTATGTTGAGGTATGCCCCCTTTACTTCCACTTTGCTGAGTGTTTTTATCATAAATGGGTGCTGTGCCTTTTCAAATGCTTTTTCCGCATCTATTTATATGATCACGTGATTTTTATCTTTCCTTTTGTTTATGTGATATATAACATTTATTGATTTACAAATATTTTACCATCCTTATATCCCTGGGATGAATCCCACTTGATCATGGTATGCACAGGAAAGAAAAAAGCCAGGGTAGCAATACTTACATCAGACAAAATAGACTTCAAATCAAAGGCCATAAAAAAGGACTTGAAAGGACACTTCTTAATGCTCAAGGGAAGAATGCATAACTTTAGATAAGAAGAAAAAACAAACTGGAACAAACCAGTCATAAGTATTTGTTTTTTTACATTTTCTCCTTGCTGTGAATGAGATATTTTATGCCACATCATTCTCCCTACTATCACTCTGGTGCAAAAGCAGTCTATATTTGTGCATTTATTTGGCAATAATTTTTTTAAATTTATTGTTATTCAATTATGGTTGTCCCATCTTTTCCCCCATAGCTCACCCCTACCCCATCTCCCTTTCCACTTTTTAACTCAAATATTAGCTGATATTTATTTAGCTGATTATGTGATTTTTTTTCAGTTATAGTTCACATCTAGTATATATTAATTCCTGGTGTGCAGTATAGTGGTTAGACATTTATGTAATTTACATGAAGTGATCCTCAATAAGTCTAGTATCCACCTGGCATCATATAAAATTATTGCTATATTTCCTATGTTTCATTTTGTATCCTTGTAAAATACATGACTATTTTGTAACTGCCAATTTGTACTTCATAATCCCTTCACCTTTTTCATTCAGCCCCTTCCAACTGGTAGCCATCAGTTTGTTCTCTGTATCTTTGAGTCTTTTTCTAGTGTTTTTTTTTTAATTCCACATATAAGTGAAATCACATGGTATTTGTCTTCATCTGTCTGATTTATCTGACATCCTCTAAATCTATCCATGCTTTATTTTTATATCTAGGGAGTCCTCCATTGCATATATGTACCACCTATTTTTTTATCCTATCATCTATTGGTAGAGAGCTAGGTTGCTTCCATATCTTGGCTATTGTAAAAGATGTTTCAATGACCATAGGAGTGCATATGTGTTTTAGAATTAGTGTTTTGAATTTCTTCTGGTAAATACCCAGAGTGAAATTGCTGGATTATTACCATGTAATTTTTTGTATATAATTCTATTGCATGAAACATGAAAAAAAAACACTGCTAATACTTATACCTTACATAATTTTCCTGTAATTGCATTGCCTGGTACTCAAAGAACATGTAAATAAGAATAATAACAAAGATCACACCTGGGAATAGTTCTGCTGTAAACTTCAATATAAATATCTTTAAGAACTGCAGTTTCAAGGTATGGCACACTACCTGCTTTGTTTTATTTTGTTTATGCTGTGTATCATTCACTTTTTTAATTGCAAAAATAATCCTGACTCCTGTAATTTTACCAGTGGACTTTTAGTTTCTTCTTTGCCTCATTATCTCTTTCCCTATTATGATGTTTGGACTGGGAAAATGAAATACATGGAATATCATACACTATTTCCATTATAAAAGAAGCCCTTCTGTGTTTCTGACTCTTCCTTCTTTTTCATTCCAGCTCTGATTGAATGATAATTTCACCCTGTCAAAGTAGATTATGCAGTTGTGACGAGATACATCCTTTGGTTTTAATTTTATTCTAAGTGTTTTAGAAGCAAAACGAGTCATAAGAAGGTATAATACTGACTTTTATACTGCTTGCCTTCTGTATTTTTCAATGATATTTTAATAGAGATTTCTAAAATTTTAATGGAATATGTTGGATACTGCAGTGAAGTAGCTTATTCTAAAATATTAATAAATTCCAAGTCACAAATCCACTCAAAGCTTTTCGGTTATTACATTAATTGTTCAGATAGTACCCACACTAACCAATCCTAAAAGCACTTTCATCCTTAAACACTGTAAAACAATAGTATTGTGATATATTTGTACTGTTCTGGTGCTCCGTTACATTGTCATTGTCATCTGCTTCTCCTTTAGCTGACCTTTAAAAGTTGAGATGTTTTTATGCCTTTTTCACTCTCACCTTCTCTCTCTCTACTCCCATGATTTGAATTGCCATTACTTCCATTTCTTAAATATCCATGCTGGGTTTTGAGCTCTCTTTTAAAATCCAGATCTGGTTATTATACTGGTTCATCACTGCCTTAATTTCTGGCCTTATTATAAATAAGTACACCAAACTAAAAATATCCCAAGGTAAACTTTTTATATTCCTTTCTAAACCTGGTTCTTTTTTTTTTACAGTATACTGTCAGAAATTACAACTACTAATTACTTTTTCTTTTATATTTTAATTACAATTGACATTCAATGTTATTTTATAATAGTTTCAGGTTTACAGCATACTGGTTACACATACATATAACTTACAAAGTTATCCCACTCATAAGTCTATTACTTACCTGGTACTACATATAGTTATTACAATATTATTGTTTATATTCCGTACTCTGTTCTCTAAGTCCCTGTGATTATTGTGTACTTTTTAATTCTATTGCCTTTTATACCCAGCCCCACAACCCACCTCCCATCTGGCAACTGTCAGTTAATTCTCTGTATCTATGAGTCTGTTTCTGTTTTGTTTTGTTATCTTATTTTTAAACCAGCGAACTGAATGTCATTATTTATTTCTTCTTTATACTCATTTCCCAAACCTGCTTCCAGATATCTCGCACTTCTTTATAGACCTAATGCCATCACCCACTAATACGTCACACATGGACTAGCAAAACAGACTTGACCTTCCTATGCATACTGTAGCTGCTGTCCACACTATTCTCCTAAGTGGTAGGCAGAAATGTTCCATTTTCAGTATAAATCTGATCATAATTTTCATGATTAAAGTACTTGATGTCTTTTAATTTTTGTAGGCTGATAAAACATGGCTTTCAAGACTTCTCAAGGTCTTTTACCTACATGCCTCTCACATCTTTCCATATACTCTTTAACCAGTCACTAAAATTTAGCTATGATAGACTTCTTCTAGTTTTCTTAATAAATCATATTTTACATCAAAGTTCATATATTTTATCAGGGTGACCTCCCAAGACTTTTTATGCTTACCTAGTTTCCTGTATCTTTATAGCATTTTGTATCCTTTACTTGGCTTTTTAGTATTTTCCACTACTTGCATTTCATTCCACTGCAGTTTTAAGCATTTGTCTTAATTTCACACTTACTATAGTTAGAGTGGTGTTACATTCTTCAGAAACACTTTTGTAATTATTATTCTCACATACACACACATGCACAGACACACATATTTATAGAGTTTAATGGGCATTCATGTATTAAGCTTTTATTACAATTGCTTCTTATGACTTATACCAGTTTTTATAATAATATAGGCCAAAACTAATAGCTGGGGTCTAACCATTATGAATAAAATGGTTTCTTACCAAAGAACTGTTTATATGTTTAATAATATCAGTTTACAAATATCCGTGTTCACTTTTCTGCCTGAGGGAAATAGTAAACATCATGATGTCACTTTCATTACCATCACCTTTGTTGTTTATACCTTAATTTTTATGACATATACATTTGAATATTTTCTTGCCTTTGGAATAAGTTTTTATTATAAGATATATTTAATGTAATATACTGATAGTAGCAGCAGGCATTTGTCATGCATATCAAAGCTGGAACAGTACCAGAACCTTAGGCATTATTTTCCACTTACATCTCAAGATCCATGGGAATTAGATGCATCTATCACTATGGAAACTGTTGACAAGCTAGAGATCTTATATTTTAAAAGCTATGTTCTGATCTTTAGACTACTTCAATGTCACCGATTCAAGCTATAATCTGGTCCAAAGCTTTGGAAATCTGCCATCCTCTCTTTCAGGGTCCACTAACATCAGGAAAAAACAGGGCTCTTAACATTTTACACATTTTTCTTCCCAAAATACTCTATCCACTGTTACTACAGGGTCTGGCACAAATAATGCCCATTTTATTACATAAAAACATTTTATTACAAAATCGTAAGTATGGAATTCAGTAACATACGAATATCACACTCAAGCACACCATACGACATTTTAGGTGAGGTGTTCAAATTGCATCCATCTCACGCGAGACATTCATGTACCCTACCAACCACACTCTATGGTGCTACTTCTGCCAAATCCTATATATGTATGTGTTCATTTGCCTAATTACCATGTGGTTTTTCAAATGATTAACTAAAAATCTTATGGAGAGGTGAGACTTCAAGAATGACAGTGTGGGGAATTTGGGGAAACCTCTCCCTCTGGTAAGATACGTACTAAGCTGTACAAATTTGGAATGATGATTATGGAAAGTGTCTAAAGATTTATGAGAGAACTTAGTAATAATTTGACCAAATTGACAAAATTTAACGAACCCCTACAGAGCTTAATATGGACAGCTGTGGCAACTGAACTCATTCACTCTTGCAGAGGAATGGCTCCAGTAGCCTAAGTAACCACGCAGCAGGTCTCATCTTCCTGAGCTCCTTGGGTGGAAGAGCTATTCTGGGTGGATTAGGCTGGTGAATGCCAACCAACAGGTCCCATTTTCCACAGCTTCTTACTGTCGAAGGCCTGTTTCAAGTTGGTGGTAGCAGCAGGGCAATGATGCTATTATTCTTTTATCCCCAACTCTTGATGCCTAGTAATGATCCAGTACGGCAGCTGGTAAGTAGGACCGCCCCCTCTTTCTGCGGAGCTCTGTTTTGCAAGATAGCTGCTCTCTTGGGCTCAGCAGTAAGTGTCATCTCTAACATCCTCCAGCTTCCTTGGGCAGAAATATTATTGCAAATAAACTCAGCAGCTAGTGAACTTGGCAGATCCCTTTCTCCCACTATCTGTCCATACTGGGCAGTTTCCACTTCCCCCCACAAATGGCTCCTCTCCATAGGGAAAATATCCAAGAGGCAACTGGGAAAAATCAAGCTCTCTTCTCCAGTTCCCCAAACAGGCAGCTTCTGTTAGACAGCTGAGAGATTCTTCCAAGAAGGAGCCTGAACGAACCTCAAAAACTACCTACTCTACTGATCTTTCTAAGTGATCTGGATCAAGTTATGGAACATTTTACAACCCAGGACATGGTCCTCAGCAATAGAGCAATCAAGTAGCAGTTAATGGAGGCTAAAAGCTGGGTTTGACACCAATGAAAACAGACTAGCTGAAAGCCTAATGGAAGATCAGAAAAAGAGAGTGCCCTGCTAAATTCAAAATGAAATTAAGAAAACAAACAATAAAGAGTAATATTTTTAAATAATGCTGAGGTATAAATTCAACATGAGAGATATAAAACTTATACACTAAAATTATAAAACACTGCTAAAAATGAAATAATATTGAGAAAAAATGGTAAGATAGCCTATATTTATAGAATGGAAGATTTATCATTATAATGCTAATGCTCCTCAAACTGAGCTCCAGATTTAGTGCAAAATTTACTAAAACTCCAACTTGTTTTACAGAAACTGGTAAGATGATTCTAAAAATTATATGAAAATCAAGGCACCCAGAAAAACCAAAATAATATTGAAACAAAATTGAAGGACTCGCACTTCATAATTTCAAAACTTATTCCAAAAGTACAGTAATCAATACAGTAATCAGTAAGTTACTGGCATAATGCTAAACATACAGATCAATAGAACAGAATTAAGAATCAGAAAAACATTCCTTAAACTTATGCTTTATTGATTTTTGATGAGGGTACCAAGATAATTTAATATGTAATTTTCTGCAAATTGCCTTAAAACAATTAGATATCCACAGGTAAAAGAATGAAGTTGAATCCCTACTTAATACCATACACAAACATTAACCAAAAGGGATTCCAGGCCTAAATGTGACAGCTAAACGTAACATCCTTTGGCAAAAACAAAAGAGGAAATCTTTATGATCGTGGGTTAGCCAATGGTTTTTTAGAAGAGCCAACTTCATCAAAATAAAAAAAAAATTAACTGTGCTTCAAAAAACACTGCTGTGGGAAAAAATCACACAGAAAGGAAGAAAATATTTACACAACATACTTTGGATAAAGAATTTGTCTAATACTATATAATTAAAAGTTGACAAAATTCTGAATAGATATTTCTACAAAGATGATAGACAAGAGACCAGTAAGCATATGAAGAGATGCTCAACAGCCATAGCCACAAGGGAAATACAATTCAAACCACAATAAGATGTTATTTCACAGTCACAATGAAGCTAAAATAAAACAAAGATAATAAAAAGTGCTAACAAAGATGTGGAGAAATTAAAAGCATGATGCATAATCATAGGGCGATTGTGTAAAATGGTGCAGCCGGTTTAAAAAACAATGCTTGGTAGTTCTTCGTATAGGTAAACACAGAGTCACCACACAAATCAGCAATTTTACTACAAAAGCAATGCAAACATGCAGTCGTACCCAAATAAAAAAGAATGCATTTGTATGTTCATAGTTGTATCATTCATCATAATAGACAAAGAGTAAAAGCAACTCAAAAGTCCCTCAACTGATAAATGAGTAAACAAAATAGAGTATATCCACATAATTTCTTATTTGACAATAAAAATAAATGAAGTGTTGATACATGCTACAACACCGATAACCCTGAAAACATGATGCCAAGTGCAAGGATCAAATCACAAAGGACAATATATTATAATACAATTGATATCAAATGCCCAGTATAAGTAAATGTATAGAGACCAAAAGTAAATTAGTACTTGCCCAGGACTGAGATGGCATTGGGGGTTTGTTGAAATGGTGAGTGAGTGCTGATGGATATGGGGTTTCTTTTAGGAGTTATAAAATATTAAAATTGATTATAGTGACGGGTATACAACTTATGAATATACTACACTGAATTGTACATGCACTTAAATGGATGAATTGCATGGTATGTGAATTGTATCTCAATAAAACATAAAAATAGAACTAACATGACATTTGCACTTTATGAGATATCTTTGCTAAAATTTCAGATATTTAAATTATGTTTCAGAATTTTTATATCCAATTTTATAGTATAACACTACATAGCCAACCTAAATTTCATACTGCTTAAATTGTGATCTCCCTTATTCTTTTCATTCTCAAATTTTACTTTATTATATAGAACTTTAATTAAAAGTGATATATGAGCCACAAAGTACATTTGTTTGTATTTATGTTTTTTCAGAACTCATCATTGTATATTCTGTATTGCTATGTATCTGTTTTGTCTTATAACAGTAGAGAATATAATTTATTATATTCCCTATTGTTTATTTCTGAGATAAAAATAAATTTTAAGAAGTAGTTAACTCATGTATACTTACTGTCCTGACACGGTTTTTTGTCATTATGATTTTGTATGTCTTCTTCTCATTCCCTCTTCTGCCTTTACCACCTTTGCTTTTTCTTCTGCTCTCTGTGCTTCTCTTCCTCTTTCTCATCTTCATCTTTCCCCTCCTTCTTCTACAAGTAGTGATTCTTTGTGACATTAGAAAATAAGTTATTTGCCCATAGGAATCATTATTTTTATTATTTTCTTACAATTTGGAAGCTATAGAGATTCATTACTCTTAGTCATTACACTTCAATAAAGGCCTTCACTCACACTCAAATCACTATTTCTCTAATTCTTCATATTAAGGGTTTTTTTTCTCTTTCCTTCTTCCCTGGTAAAATTAAGAAATTGATACAACTATGTACTTGCAGCCCATACTTCCTTCTGCATTAAGTTTCTGCTTGGTTAAATTTGTGGTGGCTAAATTTCAGCTCAGCTTTTCCTATTTATTCTTACATTTTTCTTATAGCAATTATAATAGTTTACATAGATTACCTAACATAAATAAATATTTTGAATACTATTAGGATTCTCATTTGCCCTGAGTTTGGAGATTTAATACTTTCTCAGTATCTGTCATTTTACCTAATTTGATTTGGATTCTTTGTTTTTATTAATTTTCTTATTGGCTTGAAAGCTATTCTCTTATACAGGTTTCAGGAAAGTCATTTTTAGTGGCACCCCCCACTAAGTTCATCCTAATGATGTTGTCGTTTCTTTTATATTATAAATATATAAAATATAGAAGATTACTTCTCTCTTTTCTACCCTGCCTACTAACCCCTACCCTCACCACAAATTACATGGTAGATGATACGCTGTGCAATTGTGACTTTGATGCTAATGTGTTTGCTGCAATAATATTACAGAATATTCCACCAGGAGACAATATTACAAGTAGAACAATAAAGTATGAGATTAAAAACAAAACAAAACATTATAATTAATTTCCACAGAACATCCATTTTCCCTAGTACGCATCTAAAATTTGTTTTAATTAAGGAGTTTATTCAATTCAGGAAAGGATTTTTATAGTAAAACCTTGATTATTATTTGTTTTATTTGCTCTTGAGTCAATTACAGTATTAATAAGTTTCTATAATTTAGATCTGGCCTTTCTCCTACATATTCATTTACTCCCTAATTGCATTAGACTTTTGCCACATTAATTTACAATCTGGTAGAGTAGCTTTTTTGTGCCCAAGATCAATATCACTGAAAATTTTCCACAGTTTTCATTTTTCTATTCAATTTTTATTTAAGATGTAAATATGTAGTTGAATAGACAGAATCCTTAATACTATATTGTTTCACTCATATCTGCTTTATTTATTCCAATCTGTTATGCAGGCCATTGTTTAATATCTATTATCTGATTTTTTCATCATTGATTTCATAATATCACAATATATAATACAATGCATATGGTACCTTGAATTTACTCTATTTAGATTAACATAAATTGTTTCTTATAAGCACATTTTTTTACTTCTGAATTGCTGCCTTCCCTTTGTTTTACATAATAAATTATTTCAACAATTTTCATTTATTATTGCTTTCTGTTAGACCATTTTAATTTAAAGGGAATATCTGCACCTGTGACTAGATTCTCTTTTGCCCCCGCCCTTCTCCTTTGCTAATACTGTGTAAAAACACAAAAACTAAACTAAAACAAATTTTCCCAGTCTTAATACTGAAGGCTAATGGTTGTGAAAGCATATTGACAAGTTAGAGTTCCAGAAGACTAAGAGGAAAAGAGGAATTAGAAACTAAAGTAAAGCAAGCAAGGGTCATCTTTGTGCAAACTCTTCTTAGTACTTAGTTCAACAACTACATTAGAAGTCTACTTGACATATCTGTTTATTTAATCCAGTACATAAATAAATGTCTGCTCCTCCTAATTTTACATGAATTTTATCCTTTAAATGGAGAAATAGTAAGGAATTTTCAGCCACCTTTCCATGAGTTTCATGGAACCCAACATTACAGTTTTAAAAAATTATTAGTTATTTTTAATGTAACTTATTTAGAAAAGAACACATAATCCCATCTATTTTTCCCCTTAAGGTTACTAGTGTTCTGTCTAGCAAATAAATAAAATACAAAATCCAATATTCATACACACACAAAAATGACTTATAAGACAGGATCTTCCTTCAATACCAGCCACAACGGCATTGCATAATTTATAATAAGTTTGCTCCAGAGATACTTCTCTGATCCTTCCTCACCATGACCAGCTCAAATATTAATAAATTAAATGAATTATAAAAATATATGTAGACTTCAGGTTCATCTGTGACACATGAAGAACTTGGAAGTAACTTTAAGTTTTTCTTACACCAAGAAAAAACTGCACAACCTAAAAATCAGATATGTTCTTGGATCCATCAGAATACTGAACTTACCCCATCCACCCAAAGTCTAGAGAGACAGATGAAACCCTAGTCACAGCTGAAATCTACCTAACTGCATGGGGCAAAAGCCTCTGAAAGCATAAAATGACAGAAACATGTAAAACTTCGCTCTGATACCCTGGCTGGTGTAGCTCAGTGGATTGAGCGTGGGCTTTGAACCAAAGGGTTGACAGTTTGATTCCAAGTCAGGTCACATGCCTGGGTTGTGGGCCAGGTCCCCAGTAGGGGGCACATGAGAGGCAAGCATACACTGATATTTCTCTCCCTCTCTTTCTCCTTCCCTTCCCCTCTCTCTAAAAATAAATAAATAAAATCTTTATAAAATATTTTTTTTAATTTTTGAAATATTATTTTATTTAAAAATTATTTTATTGTTGTTCAGTTATACTTGTTTGCATTTACCCCCACCAGTACCCCCCACCCCAGCCAAACCTCCCTCCCTCTCTTGCTTCCACTCTCCCCCTTGGTTTTCTCCATGTGTCCTTTAATAGCTGTTCCTGAAAACCCTTCCCCACAATATCCCCTCCCACCTCCCCTCTGGTTACTGTCGGATTGTTCTTCATTTCAATGTCTCTGGTTATATTTTGCTTGCTTTTTTTGTTCTGTTGATTTTTTTTGGATAAATTGCTGAGTATGATACATTGATTGGTATGAGAGTGAGAAACTCTTGGGTGCCTTTGGAGGCTGCACTGTCAGGTGGATCACTGTGCTTCCATGAGCTTTACCTTTAGGAACTTCATGGGGTGCTTGCAGTAAAAGCGATGGTGGGGACAATCCCCTCTTGTTGTCGGCAGGTGGAAGGGAAGAGTAATCATTGTGAAACATGCCTAGAGCCTTATTAAGAATTGTACAGGATTAAAATTAAAAAGAGAGAATTGTACAGGAATTGCAGGGAAAGGGCATGCCTCCCATTCCAGCACCCTCTTATTGTCTCGTTAACATGATAAAGTAAGGGCTACTAGGGGTGATATTTAAATTGTTAGAGGAGCAAAGAGCAGTAAATTTTCCTGATTTCAGAGTCAAGAGACTATACGAGTTACCTTGCACTGAGGCTATAGTTGAATAGAAAGTGTAGATTGTTCTGAGGACATTAAGACAAGAATTACAGGGAGAAGTGATAGCAGGAGCAGAAATAAAAAGATAAAATCATATTAATATTTTGCATTGCTTCTGGTGAATGTTTTACTTTAGGGCTAAAAGGGCAGCTTCAACATTGGAAGTTATCTCAATAATAATGACAATGATGATACAACTGTTTAATGTTTGCATGGAATTCCTTTTATGTGTTATCTCATTTAATACAATTTAGAATTATAATTTTATTTCTCACATAGAGATGATAAACAGCCTCAGATATGGTTTTATACCCAAAATGCCATAATGACACAGAATTTAGAGCCTTAAGTATTCCTCCACATTTGCTCTTAAGATGAGAAATACAAAGAAAAGAGGATGTCCCTGTAGATTTAAAGCTTCAACAGGCTTATTGCTTCTCACGGGCCAATTTTATTAGTTTTACAAATTTTATGTGATATATATTAAGAGAAATTGAACTTAACTTCTGCTTAAATATAAGGAATTTCTGCATGAGACTGTGTTTTTTATCAAATCAAGCTAACAATCATATTCTAAGTTATTTCCATAATTTGTAATGCTTGAAAAACATCCCTGGATTTAGAATTTTACACATTCTTCCAGCTTTTTTAACAATGTAATTGATATAAAACATTAAGCAAGTTTATGGTGTCAAAAGTGTTGACTTGATACACTTATATACTGCAAAATGATTATGATAGCACTAGCTAACATCTCCACCCTGTCACATAATTAACATTTGATTTTTGTTGTGAGAAGTTTAAGATCTATTCCCTTAATAACTTTTAATTATATAATATAGTATTATTAATTATAATAATACTATACTCTAGTATTATACTAGGTATACTAGGTATACTAGGTATTATATTATACTAATATTACAGTAGGTATAATTACCATACTCTACATTATCTCCCTACTACTGATTCATCTTATAACTAGAAGTTTGTACCCTTTGACCAATATCTCCTCCCTTTCTTCCATCCCCAACCTGGATAACCACTACTCTACCCTCTGTTTCTATAATTTTGACTTTTAAGTTTCTACATATAACTGACATACAACATTAGTCTTTTATGTCTAACTTATTTCACTTAGTGCAATGCCCTCAAGGTCCACGAATGTTTTGCAAATGGCAGGATATCCTTTTTTTCTCATGGCTGAATAGTATTCCGTTGTACATGTGTTCCACATCCTTATCTAGTGATGTGTCCATAGACACTTTGGTTGTTTCCTTATCTTGGCTATTAGGAATAATGCTGCAGTAAATATGAGGATGCAGCTATCTCTTTGAGATCCTGTTTTCATTTCTTTCACATAGAGAGCCAGAAAAGAGATTGCTTGGTCATACGATAGTTGTATTTTTAATATTTTGAGAAACCTCTGTACTATTTTCCATAATGGCTGTACCAATTTACATTCCCACCAAAGTATATAAGGGTTCCCTTTTCTCCATATTCTCACACTTCCTATCTCTTGGCTTTTTTTATACTAGCCAGTCTAACAGGCATGAATTGATAACTCATTTCAGTTTTGATTTATATTTTTATGATGATTAATGTTGGTGAGCAATTTTTCATATACCTGTTAGCCATTTGTATGTCTTCTTGGAGAAATGTCTACTTTAAATCAGGTTATTTGGTTGGGTGTTTGATTTTGTTTTGTTTGGTTTTGTTTTCCTAGTGAGCTACCACACAACCCATAAATTCCACTTATGGGTATTTATCAAAAGAATTCAAATTGGGATCTTAAAGAGATATTTTGCACTTCTATGTTCATTGCAGCATTATTCATAATAAGTGTCCATCTATAGATTAGCTGATAAAGAAAATGTGGTATATATTTATAATAAATTATTGTTCAGCTTAAAAAAGGAAAAAATTCATGCCATATTTGACAACATTAAAGAATTTCGAGGTAAGAAATAATCAAGTCACGGAAGGACAACTAATTGTATTTATAATAGGTAATTAAGCAGAGAGAAGCTGCCAGAAGGGTGGTGTAAAAAGGCTATGTGGGAAATTGCTATTCAACAGGTATAACATTTCAGTTATACAGTATGGATAACTTCTAGAGATCTTCTGTACAACACTGTACCAGTAGCTAACAAAACTGCATTGTATACTTAAAAAATGTGTTGAGTATACATGCCATATTAAATGTCCTTAAAGTATTTTTTTAAAAAGAACCATAGTAAAAAAAAAAAGCAAGAACAGAATGTTAGGAGTCTTTATGAAATCATCTTGCTGATATAATTAAGACTCAGTCAACATTATCAGCCCAGAAGTGAGGCCAGGACCCAGAGAAGACAAATGATGGGTAAGTGAATAGGACTAGATCCAGAATAAGAGAATGTTTAGCTATAGAAACTGCATAATATCTTATTCATTAAAATATGGCCAAATAGCCCTGGCTGGTGTAACTCAGTGGATTGAGCACAGGCCTGCAAACCAAAGGGTCGCCAGTTCAATCCCCACTTGGGGTACCTGGGTGGGTTGTGAGCCAGGTCCCTAGTGGGGGTGCACAAGAGGCAACCACACAGTGATGTTTCTCTCCCACTCTTTCTCCTTCCCTTCCCCTCTGTCTAAAAATAAGTAAAATAACTCTTTTAAAAACTATATGGCCAAATAAATAAAATTATTCTTATTTATTAGAAGTGTTGCTAACAATATCAAGAATGACTTCAGGAAGTGCTGCAAATATTTAGTTTGAAACTTTTCTTCTACTTGCCTAAGGAAATAAATTGCTTCAAAGTCAGGAATGGGAAGAAAATTATAAATTGACATATATTTTTTCTACTTGCTGAATATAGGATCTACAAATACACAGAAATGAACATATCTGTGAATAAAAAGATTAAACATGGTACTGTTTTACCTGTAAAGCAGGTAAGAGATAATCATTACTTTATTGCTGGATATCAGCAAATCCACAGGACATATACATATATTTAGTCAATTTTATTTTCTCACTTTAAAATAATCTCATTCATCCCTACTAATGGGTATTCAAACTTTGAAAAACGATTGAATTTCTTATTATTAAACAAATGCAATACACTTCAGGCACTTCTATACTGGAAGAGTGTTGTTCATTTTTATTCCAAGCAATGTTTAAACTTTATCTCTTTATAACTTTTCTCAGCAGATTATTAGAGATGCCATTAATATTTTAATTGACATATATAATTGTTTGAATAACATTATATTTTATATATCCCAAAAATGTGTCTTTTGTCCTGGTCAGGTTGCTCAGTTGGTTGTAGCATTGTTCTGTGCACCAAATGATTGCAGGTTCAATCCCCAGTCAGGGCACATACCCATGTTTCAGGTTGAACCCTTGGTTAGGGAGTGTACGGGAGGCAACAGACCAGGGTTTCTTTATCATATCACTTTTTCTCTCTCTGTCTCCACCCTCTTTCTCTTTTCTTGTCTCTCTAAAATCAATACACATATCCTTGGGTGAGGATTAAAAAATGTGTTTTTATTGCTGCTGAATAGGTAAACAGAAGCAACTAAGATGTGATTTATTCTGTAAAACTCATATATACACACTCACAGGAAGAGAGATGGAATTTGAAGTCAGAATAGCTGAGTTTGAATCATATATTTGAGAACAATTTGTCTGTGCTGTGATAAGTGGTTTAACCTTTGTGAGACTCATTTTTCTCCTCTGTTAATTTGCATGATAGTAATGACACTTATCTCACAAGGTTATAATGAGGATAAAATATAATGTGTAAGAAGGTACCTTGTAAAATATAAATTTCCATTCTGTCATTATTTAAGCAGTTGCATATATTAAAATTTTTTACCTAAGGTTGGTTTTTTGCATGTGCCAACCAACCCCAGCTAATGCCAGACTTTAAAATATAGCCCTTTAAAATCAGCTCTTTTTTAAGAGACAAAAATATATATTTCCCCTGTTGCCCACAAATAGGTCAGATATTGGACAACTCATTAATTTCAAACTGCATCCATCTCTTCAGACAAAATAAATAAGCCAGAGCTGTTTCTAAAATTATAAGGCAAAATCCATTATTCTAAAAGGTTGATAATCTCTCATGCTAAGTCATCATCACTCATTCTTGTTAAAACTAGACCCTGCGATTCAAAGGTAAATTAATCAGGTGTCAAATTATGGCCACACTGGTATTTTTAAACAACCCATTTTAGTGCAAGTGATTTAAAATTACGTAAAATGGTACATGTTCTTATTCAACATTCTTTTTTGTAAGTATATTTTATTGATTATGCTATTACAGTTGTCCCAGTTTTTCCCCTTCATCCTCCTCCACCTGGTTCCCC
>PVKM010002089.1:0-68547 GCA_004027735.1 Carollia perspicillata | reverse complement strand
TGGTAGATAAAAATTTGGGAGGGATATCTCAGGAGCAAGGAGTCCAGCCCCACACCAGGACCCCCAGCCCAGGGTTCCAGTGCCAAGAAGATAAGTTCCCAAACTTCTGGCTGCAAAAACCACAGGAGATTGAGTTTGTGGAAGAAACTGCTCAAGCCCCAAGCAGTTCCTCTTAAAGAACCCACATACACAAACTCACCTACTCAGACTCACTCCCTCTGAGCTCCAGCAGCAGGATAGCAGCTTGAAAGGCACCAGTGGCACATGGGGAGGAACTGAAGTTTCTGGCATCAAAGTGAGCACAGGCCATTGTCCCTTTTCTAAACCCTGGCCCAACAAAGCCGGCAAGCTGGTGTGATATTCTACTGAGACTCCATCAACATAACATTGTTTGACCCATCCTGGAGATCCCCAGAGACCCTGCCCCACCCAACTTATAGGCCCACCCAAGCTGCTTTTCCACATGAACGGTTGCTCTTGGCCCATGCTTCACGACTTCCTAAACCAAGGGTGTCAAACTCATTTTCACTGGGGTCCACATCAGCCTTGTGGTTGCTTTCAAAAGGCCGAATGTAATTTCAACTCCTTAACAGTTAAAGAGCAGTTACATTTCTAAAATCTTAAAATTATTTTGGCCCTTTGAAGGCAACCTCAAGGTTGATGTGGACCCCAATGAAAATGAGTTTGCACCCCTGCCCTAAACCCTATCAAACAAGCAACACATAGCCTCAGTGAGCCCCAGGCCCAGCACTAGCAGCAGCCAGCCTAGATTCATAGCTTGGTTTTGCCTGGAAATCTCCAAGCCCAGCATAAGTAGCAGCCATCTCAGACTGCTTTACAGCTCAAGCAGAATAGCCCTAGGCAAAACACAGGTGGGGGCTGACCTTGGTCTGCACCACCAGGGAACCCCAGGCCAACGCACCCAGTGGACAACTACAGACCACGCTAGAGCACCATCACCCTGCCCCCTCCTGCACAGCTGAACCTCCACGGAGGGCAGAGGTTCATAGTCAGTGGTTACAGCCAATCCTTGCAGGTGTCTGGCCTAGGTAAATCCCTCCCATTGATTTGCCAACAGCAACCAAGGCTCAACTACAGGAGGAAGTTGTACTCAGCCCACATGAAGGGCACACCTCAAACACCCAGCTTAGGCGATAGGAGAGGCTGTGCCACTGGACCCTACAGAACACCTACTACATTAGGCCACGCTATCAAGACAGGGGTCATAGCAGCTCTATCTAATACACAGAAACAAACACAGGGAGGCTGCCAAAATGAGGAGACAAAGGAACATGGCCCAAATGAAGGGAGATCAAAACTCCAGAAAAAGAACTAAATGAAAGGGAGATAAGCAATCTATCAGATGCAGAGTTCACAACACTGGTTAGAAGGATGCTCAAGGAACTTAATGAGGACCTCAGCAGCATAAACAAGATCCAGTCAGAAGTGAAGGATACACTAATTGAAATAAAGAACAATTTTCAGGGAAACAACAGTAGAGTGGATGAAGTCAAGGATCAAATCAATGATCTGGAACATAAGGAAGCAAAAAACAACCAATCAGAACAACAAGAAGAAAACACAATCCAAAAAAATGAGGACAGTATAAGCAGCCTCTGAGACAACTTCAACAGGTCCAACATTTGCATCATAGGGGTGCCAGAAGGAGTAGAGAAAGAGCAAGAAATTGGAAATCTATTTGAAAAAATAATGAAAGAAAACTTCCCTAATTTGGTGAAGGAAATGGACATGCAAGTTCAGGAAGCAGAGAATCCCAAACAAGACAGATGCAAAGAGGCCTACTCCGAGACACATTATAACTAAAATACCAAAGGTTAAAGATAAAGAGAGAATCTTAAATGCAACAAGAGAAAAGAAGTTAGTTATTACTACAGGGGGGTTCCCATAAGACTGTCAGCTGATTTCTCAAAAGAAACTTGGCAGGCAAGAAGGGACTGGGAAGAAATATTCAAGCTCGTGAAAAGCAGGGATCTACAGCCAAGATCATTTAGAACTGAAGGACAGATAAAGAGCTTCCTAGACAAGAAAAAATTAAAGGAGTTCATCATCATCAAACCATTATTATATGAAATGTTAAAGGGACTTATTTAAGAATATGAAGACCAAAACCAGGAACAATAAAATGGCAAAAAATACCAAATCTATCAACAATGAATCTAAAAAACAAACTAAGCAAACAAGACCAGACACAGATTAATGGATACAAAGAGCAGTTGTGATGGTTGCAAGATGGGAATGGGGTGTAAGGGAATGGGTGAAGGGTAAGGGAACTAAGAAGTACAAATAGGTAGTTACAGAATAGCGATGGGGGTGTAAAGTATAGGAAATAGAGTAGCCAAAGAACTTATATGCATGACCCATGGACATGAACAATGGGGGGGGGATTCCCTGAGGGGAATGGGGGATGCTGGGTAAAACAGGGGGCAATGGGGGAAAAAAATCAAGAAAACTGAAATAGTATAATCAATAAAATATAATTTTTTAAAAATCAAAATAAAATAGCACGAAGTAAAAAAAACAATAATACACTATGAATAAATAAATAAAATAACATGAAGTATATATATGATCCTCCATGGGTGGGTTTTTTAAAAGAATTTATTTATTTACTTTTAGAGAGAGAGGAGAGAAACACCAATCAGCTGCCTCTTGTAGGCCCCAACTGAGGACGTGGCTCACAACCCAGGCATGTGCCGTGACTGGGAATCGAACCAGCCACCTTTCAGTTTGCAGGCTGGCACTTATTTCACTGAGCCATACAAGCCAGAGCTCTCCATGTTTTTTAATAAAACTTAAAAGTTTGAATATAAACAATTAAGAATAGCAATTTCTCTTAGAATTACACTTATTTACTTTCTTTACATTTCAAATTTTAAAAAGAAATATGACTTACTTTTATAAGGATGAAAGGTTTAAAGTTGTAACACTAAGGAACCCCAAAAAGTATATTGGCTTATCTAAAATCTTGAGATCATTTTTTTGTTTTGGGGATTTTTCATATCTCTGTGTGTGTGTGTGTGTGTGTGTGTGTGTGTGTGTGTGTGTGTGTGTTAAAACAGAAAATTTTAACAAGCAAACAAAGATTCTAAGTTTTTCAAAACTAGCTATCCCTTCACATCTGAAAATAAATCCATATATATTTGGGTTACTTAAAAGATAATGGAGAATATTTATAGGGCAAATATCATCTCATTCTCCCTAACATGTTGCCTCTCAAGTTCTGCTCACAATAAAACTACCTAAGTTCAATTCCAACTATTCAATATAATAGAAATTAAGTGTGTGTTCTAATGTAAGTCTGCCTGCAACTATGCAAATCTTCCCATCATGATGCCACAGCACTGTCAGACAGCTCACCTCAAATGGGTTCAAATTGAAGTAGGAGGAACCAGGACGGGTCAATCTTTCAATCTGATTTTTGGACGTCAGAACCGAATCTCTCTTCTCTATTTGTTTCACCTAAAATAAAAGGGATAACAGCTTCATTTAGTTAAAAATAAACTCTGAGTTGTCATCTTAACAACTTTCTCACTGACATGTTCAGCAAACATTTGTGTATCTACATGTGCAAGCTATTTCGCTAACCACTTTGAGGAATAATTACAACCATTTGCTGAATTTTAATAACATGAAAACTGTACACATATTTATTCCACTCAACAATCCTATACAGTAGATTCTATTACCCTCATTTCACAGATAAGAAAACTGAGACTTAGAGAGGTTAACGGACTTGTTCCTAATTACCCAACTTGTAAATAAGAATTTTAATTTTAACGATTTGATGCCAGAGCAACCATGGAGAGAAATCAGCAAATTCAAAGAGTTTCCACTCTAATGACAGAAGATGTACTCAAGTGTTTTCACACTTAATTTACAACTCTTTAAAGAAAAAAACATGCCCTAGATAGTGTGGCTCAGTGGACTGAGCACCAGGCTGCGAACCGAAGGGTCACTGGTTCGATTCCCAGTCAGGGCACATGTCTGGGTTGCAGGCCAGGTCCCTGGTGGGGGGCATGTGAGAGGCAACCACACACTGATGTTTCCCTCCCTCTCTTTCTCTTTCCCTCCCACCTCTCTAAACATAAATAAATAAAATCTTTAAAAAAAGAAAAAATACAATTACATTGAAATATGTATTAAAAGCACCATTAAAAAAGTATGTGGGAGAGAGCAAATTATTCTGCCGACCTAACTCTATAACAGAGTTAGAAGAATTCCTGTCTTGAAGACAATGTGAAGGAGAACAGGCACTAGGCAGTCCCAGGAAAACATCCTCGGTGCCACTATCAGAGATGGAATGCCAACTGGAATGCACGTTTGGTATGTTATTTACCACCATTATTCCTCTGGCGAAATGAGTCTGGAAAAAATTTCAACAACATAAAAAGCCATTCCTTCTCAGCATCTTCCCTCTTCACTCTCTTTAAAACACTGTGCCACTTGACCACCCACCCACCCACCCTTCTTTCCCAGGCTTAGTTTTCCCCAGAGCACTTAAATCACTACCTGACACTGTGGCGTACATCTCTTGTTTCCTATTTAATCCCTCTCTACAGAAGGCAAGCTCTATGAAATGATGACAGGATTTTTCTTTCTGTTGCTTACTGCCATAACTGCAGCACATAGACAGTGCACTGGTACATGTCAGGTCCTGAGTAAACACTGGCTGGCTGATGATTGAAGGGTCTACCTTCAGGTGCTTTCTCACATCCAACTCGAACAAACCAGGTTGCTTTTTTCCCCTTCTTTTTAAACTAACAGTTGGTAAGCGAATCCAATTCCACTACAATTGCTGAACACTTTCAAGTGAAGGAGGCATTTCAAAAGGACAGACTACAAAGGATGTGCTCATTTCCACTTGTAAATGGAATACTTTGGAGAAACTATGTAACACACATCGTTAAAGACACCAGAGGTAAAAGATAAACGTGATCTGGTGCTTCACTCTGAGTAGCTCACAACCTGGTGAGGAGCAACTGCATTCCTCAAATCCATGCCAACTTAAAGAGCTCCACCTTTAGCCTTAAGTCTTAGAAGATGCTTCTGCTTATGAAACCCTTTCTTATACATGAACTCCATGACCCCCCCCCCATAAAAACTCGTTTTAATATTGGCTCGTTTTGCAGGCATGGAACCAAGGTCTGACCAATCAAGGCCCTCAAAGAACTCAATCACAGTCAACTACCACGCACGAATCCAATCTGAGGTTCTCTGACTCCAAATGGCACACTTTTCTTTCATTTACTTATTAATTCACTCAATAAATATTTACTGCGTAACCATATGTAGTAAACGCTGGAAAAGCCACACAGTAAACGAGGCTCAGACCAAAGTGACTCCTGTCCTAACATGATACCAAGCTGTTAACTGCTGTAAGACCCAGAACAAATTATTTCACCTCCCTAAACCTCAGGTTTGTGATCTGTAAAGCGGAGATAATGTCTACCTGGCTTGATGCACAAAGCCTGGCATTCGCGAACGTCAGAAAGAACCACAAACACAATTCATTACAGAGGACTAAGTAGAGAGTGGTTCCGTTTAAAATACAAACGGGGGCCAGGACGGCTAAGTCGCCCCCAGGAAGGCCAGCTTCTGCCAGCCCCTGCCAGCCCCGACCCCGCGGAGTTGGGGAGCTCCGCGCGCGCCCAGGTACTACGTTGGGCAGACTCGCCGTCTACCTGGAGACTTCAGTCCCCGGCCCCTTTGTCGTTGCTCCCGGGAGCCCCCAGCAGCTGTCGGGGAGAGACGTACACACACCCCCGGCCCCGCGCCGCCCCGAAGGCCAGGCTGGAGGAGCCGCCCAGCGGTCCAGGCCAGGATGATCACTGCTTTCGCCCGCCGGGAGAGGAGATCCAGGTGGGGTCGCCCCAGTGCCCCTCGTGGTTCACCTCACTGTAGAAGGTCATAAATGCCTCCTCTGTGCTGCCTCCGCCGCCAGAAGCCCCGCTCTCGCCTGAAGCCGCCATTTCCCCAGGCCAGCCACCACGTGACTCTCCTGCGCAGGCGCTGACTCACTTGATTCCTACAGGCCCGCCTCTCTAGCCCCGCCTCCTTCCCTGGACCCTTAAAGGGTTGAGAGCCCAATCGGAAATTGGGAAAAAAGGGTTTTTTTTTTCTTTTTTTTTTAAGCCTCATCCGAGAACATATTTTCATTGATTTTAGACAGAGAAGGGCGGAGAGAGAGAAATGTCTAACGGTTGTTTCTCGCATGTGTCCAACTACGGATGGAACCTGCGACCTACACGGGTCATCCAACCTGCACCCCTTCCGTGCACTGGAACGACGTCGCAGCGCCGACCAACGTAGCCACATGGCCAGGACTCTAATTTTGTTTTGTTGTTGTTGTTGTGTTTTAAATTGAAATGAAATACACTTGACATACAATTAACCATTTTACAATAAATGACTAATTGTCATTTAGTACATTTACATTGTTGTGCAACCACCACCTCGATCTACTTACAAAACAGTCTCTACATCCCAAAAGAGTATCTGGCACCAGCTAAACCCTTCCATTCCCCCTACATCCCAACCCCTGACAACCGCTCTGTGTCCTGTCTCTGTTCTGGACATTTCACAGCCATACAATATGTGATTTTTGTGTCTGCCTTCTTTTACCTAGCATGTTTTCATGGTTCATCTAAGGTACTGCATATATAATTACTTCGTTACTTTTTATGGCTGTTCTGTATGTATATACCACAATTTGTTTATTCATTCACTAGTTGATGGGCATTTGAGTTGTTTCCATCTTTTGATTATTGTGATAATAGTGCTGCTATGAATATGTGGTACCTGTGTTTGTTTATCAGTTTTCATTTGAAGGGCCGGGGGGAGTGGGTAGTGTATACCAAATACCTAAAGTGAACCTGCTGAGTCATATGGGAATTCTATATTTAACTTTTTGAGCAACTGCCAAGCTGTTTTCCACAGCAGCCAAAACATTTTATATTCCCACCAGCAACGTACAAGGGTTACAATTTCTTCACACCCTCATCAACATGTTATTTTTCCATTTTTTAAATTACAGCCATCTTAGTGAGTACAGGGATCTTTTGTACATACTTACTAAGACCCTCCACTGGATGCTGAGGCTCAAAAAACTGCAGAATCTGAGAAGTAGAAATAGAATTTCTGAAAATGGAATGGTACTTAAAGATGATCTAGACACACAACAAATTATTATGACTAGGTAGTGGGCTTATAAGTGATTATTCTTTCTACCAAGCTTTTGTGTTTTTCCAAGTTTTTTGCAATAAACATTTGAAAATGTGCTCCACAAGCATTTTTTCCCATCCAAGTCATACAAAGTTAGGGCTGGCATTTTTCCAACTAAAAGATGATTAATAAAAGCAGTTCTACTTTGACTAGGCAAAGGCTATAAACTACTATGTCCTGTTCACATTTGTTAGATGACTGAAGGAAGGTCAAGGCAAAACTTCACCTAGCCTCCTACTTACACTCTTCGCTTCACTGGACTACATTCCCAAAAGTCCAGTTATCATGCCCATTTGATAACATATTCATTTTACTAATATTAATTCAGTGCCCGATTGATCAAGGCTCTGATAACTTCAAAAGGTGTAAGTGCGAAGAGGAAGGAACAAAGCAGGGAGCTATGATAGAATGACTAAGGTCAGGGATGGTTTCTTTGAGGCGATATTTAAGCTGAGACTTGAGAGTAAAATGGCAGTGCAAGAAAAGGACATTGATACCTCTTGAGAAACCATATACACATACATATACAATGTTTCTACCCACAACCCAACCAAAGCCGCGTATCCTGAACACAGATATCCCCTGCCCCAACCGTGGCCTAATGCCTTATTGACATTTGTATCTTATTCTTATAGTATCTTATTAACTCTAGTGGTCCAGGAGAGGGAAGACTTCCTTTGAGCGTTTAATAACAACTTTAGGATTGGAATCTTGGGATGGAGGTGGACGCCATGTTTCATCCTGATAGATTCTGACCCCTCTTACCCCTCCCCTCCAACTCCTCTATTATTATCTAATCCTCTGGCCCCAGAGACCTTGCTCGGGATTGGCTAGAAAATGGCCCGCCCCCCTCTCAGGATTCGCTGTGAATTACAGGAACCCCTCCTTCTCCCTCTCCTGATTCGCTCCTCCTGGCTTCATCCCGCCTCTCCATCGAAAAGATTGGCTGCCCTATCGTCAGAGCGGCTAGGGCCTACTGGGAGTCCGCACCATCCGCGTCCGGAACGGTTGCACTGACAGCCATGGCAGTCACGACGTTGGTGGCGCGGGCGCGGCTCGGTGCGTGGGGAGTGAGGGCAATGCAAGTTCGTGCTTTCAGCTCCGAAGAGGTATGCCCATCGCAGTGTCCGCTGCCCCAGCCCTGAGCGCGGATGCCGTCTCTCCCTCCACATTTTTACCCATGTCCTTGTCTCTCCGCAGTCAAGCAGTGTCCACTCCGGCGCGGGCTCGGTGAGGGACGCCGGTGGGGCCTTCGGGAAAAGAGAGCAGGCTGAAGAGGAACGATACTTCCGGTGAGGCCCGCGGGTTCCGGAGTCTAGCCGTAGATCTCTCAGAGTGTTCCAGGCCTTCATAAACGTCTAACCGTCCTGCCCACCCAACTCCCGTGCCAGGAGGAGTAGGATAAAACCCCCACAGAACTCCCGGGCCCCGGAACCCATTACGCCTTTGCCCCTAATGCTCTGCGGAATAGTCCCAGAGCACCCAGGCCAACCCATTTTCACCTGCACGTCTCCAGAATTCCTAAACCACGGCCCAAATCTTCCAGAATTATTTACCACCCCCCACCCAAGGAGTTCTTCTCGGGTCTTGCGAAACGCCCCCCAGGTTCTTTGCCCAATACTGCCCAATATTTGCAGACCCTTTGGGCCTGACTCCCTCGGACACCACCCACCGCCCCTGTTCGGTGTTTTCTTCACCACATGCTTTATAGCTTTACTAGCCCCAGATGGATTCATCCCCTGACTCTGAAGGCCCTCTCCGCCATTCCTAGACCTCCAAAGGTCTCCAACTCGGCCAGAGAGAGTGGGTCAGGGGAGTTGAGTGCTCCTGGTTTGGAACTTCCTCCCCCGGCTTCCTGGAGACTTTTGCCCAGCCCCGCCCAGCTGGATAGGCTCTCACTCTTAAGAGCACGGAATGGGCTGGACCTCTATTTACATTTCTACCAACCCTGAGTTATCTTTTACTGGCTTCTCTGCACACTGGGGAATAGCACAGAACTAATCTCGTTTCTGCTTCTCCTTTGGCCTATCTTTTAATTTCTGCTCTCTCCTACTCACTCTTTAAGAATAATCACCATGGCACCTGCCACACCAGAATGCCAAAAAATAGCCTTTGGGGCCATCTAAATAGGCCCATACATTTTATAGTTAAGGAAAATTGAGGCCCCAAAGTGGCCAAGCCAACATTTGAATTGTTTCTTATCAAGATCTGAATTGGACTGCCAAACACTGCCCATGCAATAGTCCCATCTTTCCCCACCCCCCTTCTTTTTGGCCTTTACAATGGGCCATGAATTTCTCTAGGCAAAAAAAGCCCTAGATAAATTAGGTGAGATTGCAGACATTGGTCCTTTAACTAGACTCCTTTGTCTGTTCTACCTTCATTTCCCCAAAAAAGGATTCTATTCTCTTGGTTAGTCCTCTAATAAGGTATTGGGGACTTCAGTCACATCTCTCTGGAGTTTTCTGCTCTAGAGAGGAATCCAAAAGGAATAGCTCACGAATGGTGAAATTTCAAGCACTAGCACCAGAAAAATGAAATCGTTTTGGTCATCTCCAAAAGATGGATACATCTTAAGATGGAGTATTCTTTCTCTAGTGGGGCTTGAAGTGATAGAAGAGGATGGCCAGCCAGAATCCTGTGGGATTGGGACTCCTTTGCCTTAGGTATTGCAGGCGATGCTTAGAGATCTTTTTTGGGTGACAAATTAGGATTAAACCCAGAGCCATTGTGTTCTTGTAGAGCAAAGACTAGAGAACAACTGGCAGCCTTGAAGAAACACCATGAAGATGAGATCGTTCATCATAAAAAGGAGATTGATCGTCTTCAGAAAGAAATTGAGCGGCACAAGAACACCATCAAGAAACTAAAAAACCATTCTGATGATTAAGTGCACACAGTTCCCCGTAGAATGGCTACATGTTGCCCACTTCTATGAAGACATAATTCTGGTAATTAATATCTATCTGTGCTGCCAACAGATTATAATAAATTGTCATCAGTGAACTGTGTAATTCCTTCTACCATCTGAAGTGGGGAAGGGGTACACAGTACCGGACCGCAAAAGTGAATCAGACAGGGCACCTGCAATAGGTAGCTTAAAGACAAAGCACGGTATGATAAGTGCTATGCCACACGGATGGTTGGAAGGAGGCAGGTGTGACATAGGGAAAGGCCCCTTTCCTTATCTGATATTAATCAGAGGTTCAGAGACAGCTTCTGAAAGGTTAAACCCCAATTCAAGGTCAAGAGTAGCCTGGAAAACAAATGAATGATTGCCTAAAAGATACTATTCAAAGCACCATCAGTCCACATTGCATTTATAAAATGGTTTAGAGAACTTTTCACATGAACTAGTTATCCTTGTTCTAATTATCTTTATACAGATTGAGAGAACTGGAATTAGAAATTATGTATTGCCAATGGTTACTCGGTAAATTGGAGTTGAGATTTGGCATCTAGGTTTTTTGACTCTTAATCCAAGTCTGTTAATAGCAGAGATCCAGAATTATATCTTAGGTTTTATTTTGCTTCACCAAGGGTGCTGTTGTTCAAATTAGACTTTAAGGCCTTGTTTAACTAAATTATTTTTTCTTAAGATTTTATTTTATTTTAGAGAGAGGAGAAGGGAGAGAGGGAGAGAAACATCAATGTGTGGTTGCCTCCTGCATACCCGCAACTGTGGACGTGGCCCAGAACCCAGGCATGTGCCCTGACTGGGAATCAAACCAGTGACCCTTCAGTTCTCAAGCCAGGGCTCAATCCACTGAACCACACCACCCAGGGCGACATTTTATTTTTAATAAACGTCTAATGATGATTGAATAAAGCAAGCAAAAAAATTGAAACTTTAAAATGAACATGAAGCCCTGGCCAGTGTGGCTCAGTTGTTTAAAGCATCATCCTGCAGACTGGAAGGTCTTGGGTTTGATTCCGGATTGTGGGTTTGGTCCCCAAACAAGCAACCAATTGATGTTTCTTTCTCATTCCCTCCCTTTCCCTCTCTCTAAAATCAATAAGCATGTCCTTAGGTAAGGGTTTTTAAAGAATTAATAAAGATGAAGAATCATAAGCTCAAATTCTTTTTTACTTATTTTTTAAAGATTTTATTTATTTATTTTTAGAGAAAGGGTAAGGGAGAGAGAAAGAGGGAGAGAAACATCGATCATCGCCTCTTGTATGTACCCCAACCTGGGACTGAACCCACAACCTAGGCATGTATGTGCCCAGTAGTTTAACCGGCAATCATTCACTTTGTGGGACAATACCCAACCAACTGAGCTACACTGGTCAGGGCAGCTTGAATTCTTAAAAAGGTAAAATGAATAATTTTTGGAGCAGCCTAATTTAAGACTACCAAGTGCCCATGATTCAGCAGTATCTGGGAACCTGTTACAAATGGAAATTCTCAGGCCCCAGCACAGACCTGCTGAAACTGATGGTGGGACCGAGCAGTCTTTTAACAAGTACCCCAGGTAATTCTGATGTGCACTGATGTTGAGGGACTGCTCTACTACACATACAATAGTTTCTTAGGAAATTTGCTGGCCTTCTTGGGCACAGAACATTTTTGTGAAAGCATTTATTAAGTATAATAATAATGATGCATATTTAATATAGTTCTTAATATGAATGCTATTGGACAGTTTAAAAGTCAAAGTATGTTAAGAATTAACATGTTAGAACATAACATTTTGCAGAATTCAATTTGGAAAATACCGCATTGATTTATGGCATTAGTTAAAATTCTTTTTTGTTTACAAGTAACAGAAACCAGCACTGGCTGGCTTAGGGAGGAGAAAAAGTAATTTATTAAGAGAACAGGGGCAGCCCTGGCTGGTGTGGTTCAGTAGATTGAGTGCTGGCCTGGGAACTGAAAGGTTGCTGGTTCGATTCCCATTCATCACATGCCTAAGTTCTGGGCCAAGTCCCCAGCTGGGGGCATGCAAGAGGCAACTGACCCATGTATGTCTTGCACATTAATGTTTCTCTCTGTCTCTCTCCCTCTCTTTAAAAACAAAATAAATAAAATCTAAAAAAAAGAAGAAGAAGAAGAACAGGGGCTATTGTCTCAGAATTGATTTGAACAAACAAAACTTGGAAAAGGCCAGAGAACTGCATGAGCAGATCTGTCTAAATAGCTTCCTAACCACCTATGTCAGAATCATTGGGGCCACTTTTTAAACAAGATTTCAGTGGAATTTCACACCATGAAGTTACTTAACAATGATACAACAATTTATATTTATGGAGCTCTTCACAGTTGTTTTGATCATTTGATCTCATATTTCTGGCAAATATGCCTATACCATTAGTTTAATTTTACAACCAAAGTAACTGAAGCAGGGAACTACGAAGTAACTTCTTCAAGGTCACACAACCAGGTTTGTGCTGAGCAAGGACTTGACTTCAGAACTCCTGGTCCTACAATCTCGAGTTGCAGCTCCATTATAGTGGTTCAGCTGCCTATTAACTCCCTCCTTGATCTGAGACAGGTCAGGGGACTTGCCTGGACATCTGAGTGTGGGTGGTAAAGGGAGAGGTTCCTGGCAGTAAAAGTAGAAATGCCAGTAGTCGGCATTGCGTTAGCTGTGACATGAACCCCGTTGCTGTGTCAGTGCGTGCCTACATGGTGCAAACACATTTGCCATAGAGCTCGGTTTGAGATTTTCACATCAGTAAGGACAAAGTTGTAATTCTCAACCCAGGCTGCACATTGAAATAATTAGGGAGCTTTAAAATTAACCTGATGCCTCAGCACTGATTAAATCCAAAACTGTGAGACTGGGGCTGTGGCATGTGTTGCCACAAAGCTCCAGGTTTTTCCAATATGTGGCTGGTGTTGAGAACCACTGGTATACAGGATCCTTCCAGATCTGCTGCATAAGGTATGGGCTGCTGGTTGTTCACTGCATAAGGACACCTAATTGAAGGGGCCAGGGAGGACTGAAACTCAGACCACATTGTGCTCACCAAACAGTGTACTCTAATTTAGGGTGATATTTGTGCTGAAAAAGAGTCACCTTACCTTGTCTAATTTCCACAAAAAGGACTCTTGGTCATTCCACTATTCTAGAGTATGTATATTCCATTCTCAGATTTTTTTAGTGTATTCATTAAAATTTATATTTAGCATCTACTATATGCTGGGCACTTGATACACACTAGGATTACAACTATGAAATAACCAGCTCCTGTCCTTGTGGAACCCACGGCTGTTTGGGAAAGACAAGTGGCTAAACAACAATGTGGGAAGTATTCTGACGGTGGTGAGTGCAGAATGCTGGCTGGGGTGGGGGGGGAGACCGGGGAGTACTGGGCAGGCACCAGCCAAAGCTGGGGCTTAAAGGGACCTTGTGGTGGAAGAGGTATAACAGCAGCTAGGTAAAAGGGAGGGGTTGATACTCAACGCTGAGTGACAGCATTTGAAGAAGCATGGGTTACTGGGGGATTAACAATAGATCAGCCTGTGTATCTGGAGCATGGAGGGGGATGATGGGGAAGGAGGAGGTGATGTGGTTGAAAGTCCTACCACTCTTCCAAGGGCTAGGTTGGCCATTAGTGAGCTTAATCACTGTCCCGCCTTCCTTTCTTTCCAACCTCTCTCCCTCCCTCGCTTCCCTCTTCTTTCTAGGTATAGTCCTTTATTAGAGCAGGAAACACCCAAACCACTTGTACCCTACTTAAGAAATAATCTTTAACTTCACACACTGGAAAGGAACAAAAACCTTGGGAGTGGCAAAGGAAGAATGAAGCGTGGAGAAACATACGGCACCGCTGCTTCACTTGGTGCCACCTGGCACAACCTCACGATCAGCAGATTCCATAGATGTCTCCTTGTTCACCACTCTTGTTTAATTGAAGTAAAATTAACATAACATAAAATAAATCATTAACCATTTAAAGTATAAAATTCAGTGCTATTTAGTATATCAAAATGTGCAAGGCCCTGGCCAGGTAGCTCAGTTAGTTAGAGTGTCGTCTGATATGCAAGGTTGCGGGTTCGCTCCTCAGTCAGGGCACATACAAGAAGCAACCAACAAATGCATAAATAAGTAGCACAACAAATCAATGTTTCTCTCACTCTCTCTCCTCTCTCTCTAAAATCAATAATAAAAAAATTTAAATCTTGTGCAGACATCACCTCTAGCAGGTTGAGATATTTTTGTCATCCCTCAAATTCCATAACGATTAAGCAGTGGCTCTCCATTCCTCCTTTCACCCAACTACTGTTCTGCTGTCTGTCGCTATAGCCTTGCCTGTTCTACATATTTCATATAAATGGAATCATATAAAATGTGCCCTTTTGTATCTAGCTTCTTTCACTTAGTGCAGAGTTTTCAAGGTTTATCCACATAGCATGTTTTAGTACGTCATTCCTTGTTTATGGCAGACTAATATTCTGTTGTGTGGATATACAACTTTTGGTTATCCATCCATTACTTGATAGACATTTGGCTTGTTTCCACATTTTGTCTATTGTGATTAGTGCTGCCAAAAACATTCATGTGCAAGTATTTGTTTGGGCATCTGTTTTTAGTTCTGTTGGATACATGCCTAGGAGTGGAAGTGCTGAGTCATGTGTTTATTCTATGTTTAACTTATTGATGAATTGCCAGACTGTTTTTTTATGGCAGCTGCAGCATTTTGCATTCCCATCAGCAATGTATTTATAAGAGTTCCAGTTTGTCTACATCCTCACCAATACTTGTTGTACCTGACTTTTTGATACTGAGTCAGGATAGTCAGAAGCTAGAAAAATTCCTTGGCAAGTGGAATGAAGGAAACAGACAAATAGTTAAACAAGGCTTAGCAATTAACAGCCTGCTAATAAACCAAAAGATCTTATCTTCCTTAACCAAGACCACTAAGGAGCAAATGATTTACACCTCTCCTCACCAACCAGAAAGTGAGTAAATCACCCTAGTCAAGGAGACAAATAACAGAGTCCCAGTTAGTGCCATTAGTGCCAGCCAAATGCCAGAACGGATGAAGTCAGGGGAATAAACAACAATAACAACTACAAAATTAGAGCCAGACAAATCCAAGATAAAAGTAAAGCAGTGAAGCTGACCAGAGGATTCCAAAGTCCCCTACACGCTCACTCTGATGCATCATCTTTTAAAAAGGACACACCTGGGAAGCTGTTGCATATTCTGTTGAGACCTTCTCCTTAGACCTCCCCTAAAACGCTCACCTTCGAACACAGATAAAAGCCCTTAAGACTAAGGATGCCAGTGCCCACTCTACCTTGCGCATGCCCCAGCTACCCACTTCCTCAGGCGTGTATTTTCTCCTAAGCTCTAAGAGTTCCCACAAGACTTGCAACCAGGGAAGCAGTGGGCAGAGGCAGCTTGCCCCAGGCTATCCCCCTGAACCTGTCTCCAAGGGCCCTCCTATTGCTTCTGTAACTTGTTTCCTGAGTCCACGCATCCCAGAGTGGCTCACTTCTGCCTCTGTGACTTCGTTTCTGGAGTCCAGGCAGCTCAGCCTAGACTCACTCCTGTTGCTGAGATCTTGATTCTTTTATCTTAATCTCTTCCTTTGTTTTACTGTCCCCAGCTTTAATAAATGTATTCAAAATCTCCTGGACTCATGTTTCGAGATCTTTCCTGCACAATGTCAAGAACCCACACATTCCAGACGGTGCCAGGGCAAACCCACCCCCATCCCAGTCCCTTTCTGGGGACAACACTCACTGTCATAGTGGACGTAAAGTGGCATCTCTATATGTTTTTATCTTTATCCTCACCCAAGGACAAGCTTGTTGATTTTAGAAAGAGGAGAGAGAAGGGAGGGAGAGAGGGAGAGAAACATCAATCAGTTGCCTCTTGTATATGAGGCACCTGGGGACCTGGCCTGCAACCCAGGCATGTGCCCTGACTGGGAGTTGAACCAGCGACCTTTCAGTTCACAGGTCAGCACTCAATCCACTGAGCCACACCAGCCAGGGCATGTTTTAAGAACTTTTTATGTGTTCTGGGCATTATATCTGTCTGCAGACCCAGCCTCTGTGTTATCCAGAAGTTGCAGGATAATATTAGTTATTATATATAATATCATATATATATGAAATTTGCTACATATGTATTTGCTATATATTTACACAAAGATATTTGCTATATATATAGTAAATATATGTGTGTATCTGTATATATCCAGATACACAAGCATGTTCATAACAATAAGAAGGAAATACTCATGCCAATTATAGTTATAATTTCTATGACTGGCCACATGATTGTAACAGGTATTTATAACTACCTTCTTTCACTACCCATTCTCTATTTTCTTTGCCTTCAAAGGGAAGCATTCAAGCATCCCAGCTGGCTATGGTTCTTTACTGGTGGGGTGACCCAAACCTTCATCCCTAAAGGGTTTGGGACATTAGTAGTCCTACCTGGACTACTAATTGAGTTGTAATTTTACACTGACCTTAATACAAGGTGTGGTAATGCTAAGAGATACCCTAAGGGATTTCCTGCATTCCAGACACATTCTTCCTTACTTTTCATTGTGGCATAATGGTGCAATTTTCGCTTGAGAGTCAAGATCAGTCACCCAAGCCAGCACAGTACTCCCTTCTTTGCCTGTTGATTCAGACACATGAGGACTCGAAAATGGTCAGGCAGCAGTCTTAGCTTCCATTTCAGTGGAGTTACTGTGTTTCCCAATAGAAGCATTCCTCCCTTTGGAACTAAGATCTCTAGGCCAGCAGAGCATAAGTGCACAGGAAGAGGAAGCAACATTTTGCTAGCGAGTCACTAGGGGTAATAGTGTGTGGTGTCATTCCCATTTCCACCTCTTGATTCCTGGCCCTGTGAATCCTGGCTATGAGAGAAACAGCACCATACGTTAGATGCTGATTCAGAGCACATACGGCCTTCTGAAGAACCATGCCCCAGCCCTGCAAGGTACTGGCATCCAGCTAGCACTATAATTGAGTCTTCAAAAGACCATTTCATTATTGTATCAAGCTAGCTGCTTTAGGATGGTGAGGTAAGACCAGCAAATTCCATAACCAAGGGCCCATTGCTGCACTTCATTTGCTGTGAAGTGAGTTCCTTGATCAGAAGCAATGTCGTGTGGAATACTAGAATGGTGCATAATGCATTCTGCAATCCACAGTGATGGTTTTGACGAAAGCATTGCATGCAAGGAAGGCAAATTTGTATCCAGGGTGCCCATTCCATTCATAACCAAATACTGCCCCTTTCGTGGTGGAAGAGGTCCAATGTAATCAACCTACCACCAGGTAGTTGGCTGATCATCCTGGGGAATGGTGCCATATCAGGGGATCAGTGTTGGTCTTTATTGCTGGCAGATTGGGCACTCAGCAGTAGCCGTTGCCAAATTGGCCTTGGTGAGTGGAAGTTCATGTTGCTGAGACCAGGCATAACCTCCCATCCTGCCACTATAGCTCCTTTGTTTTTGAGCCCATGAACACCACCATCAAAGATGACGGGTGGTTGGGAAAAGAGGTTAACTGGTATTCACTTAGCAGGTCATCCTGACCACTTGATTATTAACATTTCCCCTGCCGAATTCACTCTTTGGTGAGTGTTCACATTGGACACACCACTTTGTTTTTCTTTTCTGTTTTTAAAAGATGTTATTTATTTTTAGAGAGAGAGGGGAAGGGAGGGAGAAAGAGAGAAACATCAATGTGAGAGAGAAACATTGATTGCTTGCCTCTCCCACATGCCTCAACTGGGAACTGACCCCGCAAACCCCTGGACATGCGCCCTGACCAGGGATCAAACCAGCAATCTTTTGCTTTGCAGAATGATGCCCAACCAACTGAGCCACACCAATCAACGTACAAATACTTTTTCTTTTTTTTCCCTTCTCCCCCATTAAAGACATTTTCTTGTTACCAATTTGATGAACATATTCCTTACAAGTCCCTGACCAGCCAGCCTAACCATTGGCCACAGCCCATCTGATATATACTTATTGAATGCCTATGTGTCAGGACTGTGCTAGGTGCCAGGAATACAACAAAAAAACAAACAGAGACTTGTCCTCAAAGAACTTCCATAACATGAGGAAGACAAAAAACAAACAGCTAGGTGAAAGAAAAAAATAAGTTGGGTAAAGGGACCTAAGGTGTCTGGAAGTGAACTATTTTATATAGCGTAATCTGAAAAGGCTGTCACTTTATAGAGCGAGCTGATAGGGAGAGGCCTAAAGAATAGAATAACAAAAGCTATGAAGATACAGATTATTCCAAGCTTCAGTCCAATAGTAAAGGCAAAGGCCCTGAGACAAGTGGCTTAACATGGTCAAAGGACGGCAAAGTGGCCATAAAGCTGGTGCACACTGAGCAGGGGGAGTGAGAAGCTGATAAGAGCCATATATGAGATTGCACATGGGTAGCAAAATTCCCACCTCCGGACATTCCGTTCCATTTAGTTTTACTCAAATTGGCTGACTTTGGCCTAGTCTTATCAAGAAAAATAAACACCTCGAGTTAATGAGTGAAGAACTAAATGATATGGTTAAAAGTGCCTGGATAGTGAGATGAGAAACTCTCTTTCTAACCTCTATTCTGATGCTGCCTTATACTTTGATCTTGAGCAAGGGCGTGTTTGATCAGAATAGAAGAAAGTAAAAGGTGCAAGGGAAGGCACAGCACGATCCCGGGGCTTTGAATACCATGTCAAAGAATCTTGACCCCACTCAGGGCTTTCAAACTCAGGTGCCTACAGAAGCCAGGCAGGTAATATAAATGAGTCAAGTGATCTGTGTGTTTGGTTATGGGAACTAAGAACTGGAAAACAGAAGCCCAGCTACTTAGTTCTACCAATGGCCCCAGGAATGCACAGCCAGTGTTAATACATCTTCCTTTTTTTAAAAGAAAATTCATAAATTGGGGATTTTATGTGAAATCTCCTAATTTTAAAATGTTAGCAGTTTATTCAATTGTTTTGTTAAACCCCAAGGACTGACCAGTATATATCAACAGACCAATTATGAGCCATTGGGTGACCAAACAACCTGGACAATGGAAGCTAAAAAGAGTTTTATGGCCAGTAGTGACTTGGTCAGACTATTTTCAGGTATCTCTGCTAATCTGAGCTACTTCTATTTGCTTCTACCTGTCTCACCTGTGTGATCCTGGCAGCCAGATTTGGGGTGGTACTCAGCCTGTATCCCATCCAAGCATAGCACCAGGCCCACCTTAGGCCTTGTTGTGAATTGAATTGCGTCCCCCAAAATTTGTGTGTTCCGTCTTTAACTCCCAATGTCAAGGTATTTGGAGATAAGGTATTTGGGAGCTAAGTAGGTTGAGATGAGGACATGAAAGTGGGGCCCACATTATGGGCTTAGTATCCTTATAAGAAGAGACTCCAGAGAACTTGGTTGCTAGCTCTCTGCTGTGTGAGGGCGTAGCCAGAAGGCAGCCACCCTCAAGCCAAGAAGAGAGCTCTCACCAGAACCAGATCAAGCCGGCATCCTGATCTCTGACCTCCCAGCTTCCATAACTGTGATGAAATAAATTTCTGTTGTTTAGGCTACCCAGTCTATGGTATTCTATTATGGCAGCCGAAGCTAAGACTGGCTTTGATAATGTTCACAAAAAGAAACTTTAAAAAAGTTTTACAATTAGCATCAGGAGTTTTAAATATATTTGTTGATAGTCTTCAATTAATAAATTTGTGTCTAGAAATTTAACGTAAGAAAATAATCAAAGATATAATGCAGTATTTTTTCTGTAAGAGTTTTATCTCATCTTGATACATTATAATGAAAAATTTGGAAGAAAACTCTAAATTTCCAGCAATAGAGATTAATAAGCAAATTATACCAAATGAACATTTTGTGACCACTAAATATTGTATTTGAGGAATATTTAATATTATAAAAACTACCATGAAATGTGGTAAGTTGAAAGAGGCTACAAAACTATATATTATTTATGTCATAATCATAAACTCAAGAAAGAATAAATACATAATAGTAATATATAATACATAATAAATAAATATACATGTACAAAGAATAAAAACCAACATGTTATTATTGTTTCTCTCTTGGTCGTGGGACTAGGATTTTGAATTTTTGTTTTCCCCCTTTCTCTTTAAAAGGACCTTTTTAAAAAAAAAGTACAGCCTAATACAGTTTAACATTTAAAAAACACAAATGCTAAAGAAATGTATAAAGAGTCTTATAATTTCTCTATCCCCCTCCATCCCAGAGATAACCTGATGCTAACAATTTGCTGCAAACTGCCTGTAATTCCAGACTTTTGTTGCCTCTGTATAATCATGTACATATACTTGTATATTTTTGAGATCATTCCATATGTATCATTGTGCAAATTGTTTTTTATTTTAACCCAACATTAAATCTGGCACACTTCTTCATTTCATGTAGAACATGTATAGCTACCTCCTTCTTCTCTGCTTCGTGATGTTTCATTGTGAGGACCAATCTGTTTATGCCTTTAACCAGTCCCCTTTGATGAGCACTTTGGTCGTTTCGTTTTATGCTTTCACAACAACAGAACGACGAACAAGTGTAATACCAGGTTAAGTCTGAAAGTCTGAGACACATTTAAAAACCCAAAGGGGGAAAATATCATTTCGGGTCATTTCTTTTACACATTTATACTTTCATATACAGTACACCCCAAATTTCCTGAAATAATACATGTCACTTAAATTTGGAAAGGAAAAACTAAACTATACTCAAAGGTTCATTAAAAAGAACAGGAAAATGAGGAAAAAGGAAATGAAAAGCAGACCGAGTAGTTCCGACCCCCTCCCACGAAGGCGGGGCCTGGAGGAAGGTGGAGTGGGCCGCCAAGGTCCTCACCAATCAGAACCTGGTTTGGAGACACTCCCCGCCCCGAAAGCCGCCTAGGTGGTTAGCTTCTCTAACTAGCCTGGAAACTCGTAAGCGTCAGGCCTTCGCTCCGCTAGGGCTGCCGTTGGCTTCCAGATAACCCCGCCCATCTTCCTGCTCACTGGCCAAGGCGGTTTACGTATGAGGAGCCTGTTGCTGAGCAAAAAAATAAGTGGTGTAGCTTTGCCTCGAAAAAGACGTTAGCATTGCGAAGGTACGGGGAGACTCTGGGTCGAAAAATCAAAAGTACAGCCCCCGTTTACTTATTCAGTTTCTGCTGAATGCTAGGCTCCGTGCTTTAATCTTTTAAATATTAATGGCTACAGCCACCTTTCTCGTACATCTCCCCCTCTTCCTGCACTGTTAGGTACTTTAACAACAGTAACACTGTAAATTATAATTACTGTTTACTGGGCACTTAATCTGCATCAAGGCTTGTTCTCTCATCCTCACAACAGCCCCAGTGGAGGTAAACTTTATTGCCCCATTTTACATGACAGGAAATATGTTCAGGTGTTCAGAATGGTGATGTGACTTGACCAGGTTCACACAGCTAGAAAAGCTTAGAACTGGAACCTTACACTTTGATATCCTATCCCAAGTACAACTTTTCTGATAGGAGGGATAGGGAAATCTTAAAGGTAGGAACAGGTAGGTCAGGATGGTAGTGAAGGTTAGGTGCTTTGCTCCAGGGACAGCCTCAGGGTGTTTGACATTGGGTTGTAGGGCCTCTGGAAGTAGAGAGCGGGAAATAGAGGAAAACACCAGAACAAAAGCAGTTGTTCTTCCTGGAAATGTATAACTCCTAGGGCAGCCTCTTTTGATACAGGTGGCCATGGACTGAGGGTCTGGACCCCAGGGTTCTAGTCTCCCGTTCTGTGACAAACTCTCTGGACCTCAGGCTTCCTGCCCTTAAAAGGCAGTATTAAGCCAAAACAGTGGGAAGTACATTCAGGCTGAGAGTTTTGGGGGAGTCTGGTCCATGTTGGCAGCAGGAGAATCTTCAGCAACAGCAACCACACGATCTTACTTAGCTGCTGCCTAGCCTCTTTTCAATACCTTCAGTCAACGACGTGGGACCTGAAAACCCTATAAACTCAAAACGGTTTGAGGCGGCCCTAAATCCATGCTTGTTCCCAGTCCGTTCTGAACTGTAGCATGGTCCTGCCTTTAGGGGGCGCTGAGGGCACACTCAGCAACAAAACCAAACAGGGATTCTTAGTGAATTGTCCAAAAGCACTCAGCTTGGTCAGTTTTTGTATTTGATTTATTTTTATTAAGAGGGGTGAGCTTTTTGAAACCTGATTTCTGTCCTCATATACAATTGATGAAACCGAATTATATGCATTGCCCAACACCATCCTCTCCACAGTGGCTCTAGAGGGTTAGAGCTAATTTCCAAATCCTTTGTTTTACAGATGAGAAAACAGATTCTAAGGGCTGAAAAAAAAATTTCTTAGCTAAAAACTAGGACTCCTAGGCAATGCCCTTAAGAGATAGCTGGCTCTCTTTCTGAGACTCTCCAGTTGTTCTGCTCCCTGATGCACAATTCCGGGGGACAATTATCAATTTTAATTGTGTAGCTCCACAGCTCAGCACCTGTCAGCTCTGGAAGACTTTCCTCAGCACCTAGCACAATGCCTGCTTAATGAGTGATTGAATGGAAGGATGTGTGAATGAGCCACAGAGGGTGAGTCCGATTTGGCTTTATTAAACCTGTTGGAGCTGGGCTTCTTTCCTGAAAGCTCCCCCAAGGCAAGAATTGTTCCCTGAGATGGTAGGGGGAGAATGTGGTGAGAAAAATAAGAGCTCAGAAAATTACATCTGGGTGATAAATCACAGCCCCAGGTGCTGTCAGAGACAAAGTCATTGTAGCAAAGTGATCCCACAATTTGCAATTAGAAAATTAATTCAGAAAGAGTAAACACAAAACAGATGAGACCTTCATTAGGGTTAAAATCTGAGAGAGGGTCTGAAACTGAGGGAATAAAAAACATTTCAAATCCAATCTAGATGTATCTTCGGAACAGGAATGCGATTGAGAGATGGTAAAAGCTTTGACCAATCAGTAGCCTCAGCATGACTGATGCAAGAGAGTATGGCAACAGAAGGTGGAGATCTTTACTGAGCCAAAAATACTAGGCATATGGGGAGGAATAAACTCAGCCAGTGTCACTGCACCGTGCCCCACTGGGCTGGAAACTTTACTGGCTGGATTTCCAGAGTCCTGGTACATACTAGCTGGTCAATAAATATTTACTGAATGAAAGGGAAAGGAAGAATCTGGAGCACTGACCAGCAGGTTTGCCCTGCATGGAGCCGGTTCAATGATTTGCCTTTTTATTGGTTCCTTTTGCTCAGATTCTAGCTACCCTAACCACCTTCAGATGATGACTTGGCTTTTCATAGAGACTCTCCTATAAAAAGATATGTTCTGGCCCATCAATTACAGGCAATTGTCAGTTGTGTTTCTCACTCCCAATGAATATATTGGAATTCTGCTTTACGCATTAGTTCCTTGTGTCAGCCTGCTTCTTACAGATTCAGCGCTTTCTTTCATTGGTGGTGCAGTGGAGTTTCTGCTTTAGAGTCATTTCTGTCTGAGTTTGAATCTTTATTCAACATACTACTAAGCTGTCTGACCATGGCCAGGATACCTCTTGAGCCTCAGTTTCTTCATATGTCAAGTAGGGGCATGATGCCTACCTCACGAGGTTGGGGTGAGAGTTACATGAATAGCAGATGTATCCTGAACTGTTGGTAGAGATCAGCAAATGCAGTATCTGTGACTCTTTTGAGCTCTCTTTTCTTGGATACTGGGTCACAAAAGCTTATTCAGTTTAGAATGTCAGTATTGCTTTTCCTTTTCACAAAATCACTAACTTTGTAAGCGAAGCCTTGGAAATGATTTAGTCACTTCCTTGAAGATTCTAAACTTTAGAATCTAACCATTTAGAATCTAAAGGGTTATTCTACAGAGGAGAGTATTCGTATTCATTCCCTCAAAAATACTATATTTACTGAGGAATCACTACATGATAGTGGGGAATACAGAGACAACTGGACACAGTCCCTGCTTTAAAGAAGCTCTGGCGCAGCCTGGTGCAATCAAAAGAAGATATTATATGACCCTGGTGCAAAGATTTACCTTTTATTAAGAACTGATTTTAGAGAAAGGGGAAAGAGAGAGAAACATCAATTTGTTGTCCCACTTATTTATGCATTCAAGGGTTGATTCTTATATGTGCCCTGACCTGGGATTGAATCTGCAACCTTCGTATATTGGGATGATGCTCTAACCAACTGAGCTTCCCAGCCAGGGCTACCCTTCTAAGTAAGCTCAAGTTTCTTCCCTTTGATAGCTAGTGGGGGGAGGGGGGTTAGGGCGAGGAGGGATTGAGCAAAAAGCAAAAAGGACTCATGGACATGGACAGCAGTGTGGTGATTGCTGGGTAGAAAGGGGTATAAGGGGACTAAATGGTAATTGAAAAAATGCAATAAAGATAAAAAAGCAGTGATTAACATATTCCATTGTTTGTTAGAGAGAAGTAGTAGGGGATGTAGACATAACAAATCTGCACCAACTTGAAGACCAGTGGTATGAAGAGGCAGAAACAATCTGTTGAGGAGTGGGTGAGAGGACTTTCAGCTGAGTTGAAGAAGCAACGTTTTCTGTAGGAAGTGGCATTTTGAAGCCTCCATTCAGGCCACAAACACAAATGAAGGCATTGAATGCTGAGTAGAATTTCAATGGGCAGAGGATTGCAGAGGGAACTACTGGAAGAAAGGTTTGAAGACCACAACATTGTGCTAGGTGGCAGATGGCAGAAGACAAAGATGTCAAGGTGTGGACCCTGCCTTCAAGGAGCTCATAAATCAAAAGTGTGAGATAAGTCAAATACACAAAAAATGACAATACCAGGTAGATAGTGGCACGTGTTATAAGGGATACCCAGCTCAAGTACCTTGGGAGCTCAGCAGAGGGTGAAATTAATTTCCTTCTGTTGGAGGCAGTAGACCAAGGCATAGGTTCATCTTTCCAATTGTAAACCTAGACTCAGAAAGTCTCAGAGGGGACCTTGGGGGTCATTGAGTCCACCCACAAACCAGCCATGATTCTCTATCCAAAGTCAACTATGACTTTAAAATTGAAACAAAAAAAGTGGAGCTCTGAAGAAAAACTGTGAAGGAAGAGGATCTGTGGGAAGGGGACAGAAGATGAATTCAGCTTACAGGTGCTGAGGACCTGGTGGAAGCAACTTCCTCGCAAATGGAGAGTTGAAGGCCATGAAATGAATGAGATCAGGGAGGGAGGGTATGTCTGGAGAGATGAGGGATAAAAACAGAAACTAGGGTAACACCCACGTTCCAGGGGGTGGGAGGAGAAAGAGGAGTCAGAGAAGGAGTGGCGGGAGAGAGAAGTGAGGAAAGAGCCTGGAGACTGTCTTGTTACAAAGTTTCTAGAAAGGGGTAGCAGGGACGGAACAAAAGACCTGAGGCCCAAGAGAGCAGAGGGGGACAACTGCCTGCCAGAGTAGGATTGAGGTGAGACTGGGAGTTGCCCAAGATAATTCAATGAATGAAGGCTTTTCCAGAGACTCTACAGATAAAGTGGATTCTCTGTGTTTGATACATTTTAAGGTTGAGGCCTCTCAGAGGCCAGGGGATCAGGGCTGTGCCGGGGTCGGCCTCTGTAATTAGCACCACCTCTTCTAACACTAACCAGTCCCTCCAGGAACTGAAAAGTTAAAGAACGTAATTAGGAGGGATTTCACACCCGGCTCTCCGGCCCAGGCCGGTGAAGTCCCGTTTCATCACGCAGCTGTAATGACTCTCGGGGATGTCACTCTCGTCCGGTATTGCCAACAGTCTGACAAAATCCTTTTGCAAAAGTTTGCAGCATTCATCGGGGGATGACTACAGCTCCCAGAGTTCCCGGGCGCTTCTCGGTGTGGATTGGCTAAGCTGTAGGCTTCTGAGGGGGTATCGTCCCGCCTCCCCGAGAAACAGACATCTGATTGGCTGCGGTGTGGGGCTTTTGTGTCCCCGCCCTCCCCCAGGGAACGCAGTGAGCTGAGCTGTGCTGCCGGTGTCAGACCCGGGTGAGCGCTGGCAGTTCCGCGGCGGGGATGCTGAGGAGCGCGGGGTCCGCGAGCAGCTGTCGCCACTGCGGACTTCAGAGGCACTCTGGGCCGTGAAAACCCGTGCGCCGCGGCCGATCCCAGGCTTCTGAGACCATTCACCGCTCCAGAAGCTAGACGAGAGGACAGTCCAGCGAGGCGGCGGCCGTTCCCGGATTCTGGGCTTTCGGAGCGTTCTGGAACCTTGAGAGAGTCCGGGGTTCTAGAACCTCCCCAGCGGCCCCCTGTCCCGGCTTCCTGCGTGCGTCCGTCCACAACACCCTCCGGTGCACTGGTTGTCGGCGAGCCGCGGCTGGGTCCTGGCGCACACCATGATCGTTGCGGACTCTGAATGCCGCGCGGAGCTTAAGGGCTACCTGCCGTTCTCCCGGGGCGGCGGCGGCGGCGGCGGCCCTGGGGCCGGAGAGGTAAGCAGCAGCCGAGCCACGCCACTTTTACGTTGAACCCCGAGCTGCGTCCGAGCTTCGGGCTAGCCTGAGTCGAGTAGGTGCGCCGCCACTCCCCCCCCCCGCCCCCCGGCCTCGGCTAGGGGAGGGACAGTGGACCGCGTAAACCAGGAGTGGGGTTGCATCAACTGGCAGCCTCGGCCCTCCCCGCCCCCTCCCCTCCCCCCAGGGCTGCGGAGCACTCCTGGGCTCCCTCGGACTCCTGGCCAATGAGAGGAGAGTCTTCTCGAGGTTTCCTTAGGTTTGGGCTCTGGTGGAGAGAGTCGTCAAGTCCGGGCAAATCCCGGCCGCAGCGGCCCAACCACTCCTCCTCCCCGCCCCCTTCCGCAGATTCCCTGCCTCTGGGCTGGGGCTGGCGCGCAGAAGACTCTTTCTAGGTAGGGTACGTCCCCTCTCCAGTCCCCCCAGCACGGGGAATGAGGCACCTGGGACTGGCCAACAAAGGTTGACCTCGTCCTTCGCCCCCACCTGCACCCCGATTTGGAAAAGGGGTTCGGGTGCTTCCGGACCTTAGCTGACTGCGGAGTACGCGGCGGCGGTGGCCAAAGTTCTGAGGAGAGGGCGAAAACCCTGCCCACCTCTCCAGAACCAAGCGCGGATTAGGCTGTGCCCTACCAAGTGTGGTCTGAGGTTTCACAAATTTGTTTAGCAGGGACTCCTTTTGCAGCGAGGCTGGGAACAAGGCTGGGCCTAATCTGGCAATTCGCCTTCCCCCACTCCATCTCCACCACCATCGATAATGAACCTCTTATTTATAAAGCACCTACTAGAAGTCAGTCTCAGGTTTTGCCTTTTCTCTGAGTCCTCAGGACTAAACTAGCAATATGCGAACTATACGAGGGACTTTGGAGAATCTTCTTTCACTAACCCCCCAGAGTAGCTCAGTTTTTGTCCTGGATGTCTAGGTTTCCAAACGAGCTTGGCACTGCAGGGAGATTTGCTTGTTTCTTTAGTTTGCAGATCTGGAGAGTGGCGCGAGTTGTATTATTACTGGGGTTGGGAGCCCGGCAGTGGGTACCCTGGGAAAATCGCTGGGCTTCTTGGAGCAGTATAGTTTCTGGGGAGGCGTTCCCTTCAGCAGTGGATGGTATATGTCCTGGCTTTTCTGTTATCTTTTTTACATTCCCCACCATGGTTTAAGAGCCCCACGTGGAGGAACAAAACCTGCCTCTGACAATTCTCAGCTGTGTTACTTTGACCACGTCACTTTACCCTGAGTCTGTTTTCTTCTTTGTGGGGGGCAAAAACAGAAATGCAGTAAGGCCTCACTTAACATTGTCTATAGGTTCTGTGACTTTAAGCAAAATGATGCGTAAGGAAACCAGTCTTACCATAGGCCAATTGATATAAACAATGTTGAATGAAACAATGTTATTTGAGGACCTGCTGTAATATTTTTTATTAAGAGCACCTGGGCAGAGCTCCAGGTTTATGTACTAGTCTTCCCGCTCACTTGCTGTGTGACCTCAGCCAAGTGATGTGGTCACTTCTCTGATCTGCACCTTCCTCCCATGGAGATTTGATAGTAGTACCTCTTGAGGGATTGTTGGGAGAATTGACTGCGAATATAAGCAAAGGCCAAAGCACAGTGCTTGGAACATAGTAACTGTGTCAGACATGCTAGCTCTTGTTAGAATGTGACCATCACACATTTCTCTTTGCCCCAGAGTGTCTTAACAGGGTGTGCCTGAGCCTGTCCCTCCTGCCTGAGGTGGGAGTTGGTCCATTCCTCTGGGACACTGCTTGGGAAGTGGTCTGGGCAAGCTCCGAGGGAGTGGCCTTTAGATGGAAGACACCTATCTGCAGGGGGGAAAGTAGGTGATGTATGAACCCTTTCTGTATATTCTCTCTCAAGAAAAGAGGACCTTGGGAAGATGTCTGCTTTAAGTGCATTCCTTGGAAGACGGCAGGGTGCTGAGTTTACAAGCCTGGTAGCCCAAGGACCAAGGCAAGACCCATATGTACAGTCCCTTCAACCCCCAACACTTCATCACACGCCCTTTCAAGGGGTCAAGGCCTTCAGACACTTTAATACTGGTAGTATGTTTTCAGAGTCCTATTAGGGTCTAGAATCACTTCCTCAAACATGATTTCCTCAGGAAGCCTTTCCTCCCCCACCAGATAGGTCCCTTCTGCATACCCTTCTCCAGTCTCCTTTCTCCTTTGTATGAGCTTTTATCCTAATTATAATGTAACAATTGTACAATCAGGCATTTCTTGTCTGTCCCCCTTGCTGGACTAGAAACATTCTATAGGTCACATCCCAACACTGTTCTTAGCGCCTAATAAGTGCTTGTAAGTGCTTGCTCCTGTGGGCTCAGCTGACCCTTGTGAACTCTGCAGGCTTTGATGTCAGGTCTGAGCTGTGCAGGTCTGGAGCAGGACTCAGAAAGAGCCTCACTGAGCTGTCTCTGAAGAAGGGGTAATGCGACCTCTTTCCCTCCACATGTTTGCAAGACACCGGCTAGATCAGATGTGTAAAGCACTTAGTCTAGTGTCCAGCCCTTGGTTAGTTTGTGGCACCACTCACACACCCCTCCCCCAAGGCTAGTCAGAGGCAGCTTGCTCTATGTCTCCCTCTCAGGTGTAAGCCCAGGCAGGTATCTGAGTGCAGCAGACCGCAGCTGCCCACAGGATGGGTGTGGGGTAGTCACTGCCTCTTCCCAGGTGGCAGACTGACTTTGCAGGTCTGTCTGAACTGAGTCCTGGGGTTTGCAGGCTGTGAGTAGGATACCAGGAATAAAGCTGGAGCCATTCCAAGAGCCTGGTGTGGGTTGGGAACAGAACCCTTGGAAGCTAGACTAAGCTGAGTTCAAATCTCAGATTGGCCACTTGTCATCTGGTACTTAACCTTTGGAACCTTAATCTTTCCTTTAGAGCAAAATAGAGACCCCCACCCCTACCCCCAAACGGATGAAGATTAGATAGAAACCATATACAAGTGCCTGAGCTAAAATAAAAGTTAACATTTAGCAAGTGCTTAAATGTTAAGGAGCCAGGCACTGAACTCTGAGGTGATTATCCTCTTCTTACAACTTGCCTGAAGCCCTCCCTGTTGACTGGCCACCCAGAGGGCTGTCTGAATAGTGTTCCTGCTGTCCCGTGGGACCCCTCATTTGGAACTGTTGCCATTGGTCTTCCCGCTGGCCATGCTAGCCCTGTTACCTTGGGTAGGTCTCCTGCCCCCTCAGTTTTTTAGTTGCACTAGTGACATTTCAGCTGCTCAGGCACCGTGGTTAGGGGCTACCATCTTTACTGGATAAAGACTATTGCATCATTGCTGAAAGTTCTGTTGGACTGCACTGTGCTAGACACTGGGGGTTAACAACAGGGAACTAGGGTGCACTCAAGGTAAGAAACAACACAGTATGACAGGCTCTGTGATTGGGGGCTGCGAGTTGCCAGGGATGTGGGCAGGCAGAAGGAGCTTCTCAATCCTGGTGAACCCCGATACAAAGCGTTGAGGCTATTGAGACCTTGAGAAGTTCAGAGAATGGGAATAGTTGGTTTGTGTCACAACTCCGCTCTCTCCTTCCTGGCTCAGTGACCGGAAGTGACTTGGTCTCTCTGAGCTTTATTCCTCATCTGTAATATAGAACTCCGGTAGTAGTTTCTGCCTTAAAAGTGCATGTGAAATAAATGCTTAGCGAGTGGTAATCACAGTTGTTACCTACAATTATTAGTATTGACTTACGGTTATTATCAATGACTCCCAAGGAATAGTGGAGGGCTGCTTTGGAGGCAGCATCTCTTGGCAGTTGGGACCCTTTCCTGTCTGCTTCCCATGAAGTTCTGGGTGTCAAGGTTAGGGAAGCATTCAGGGCATTGGAGTTCTGGATTAGAATCTCCTTGGTCTTGCCTTCGAAGCTTTGAAGTTTCTATTGTCTGGCTGGAATGCGAGTCCACCACATCTTTATAGGCCCTGCTGCCTAATAAACTCATTTAGATACCAACTCAAAAGTTACCTACCTCCTCAGTGGCTTTCCCTGTGTACTCCGACTACAGAATTGCACACATCCCCGTTCCATCATAAACTCTCTCATTGCTCTGTCTTTCTTTATATAATCTGTGTTTTGAAATCCTGCTCATCATTTGTTTATTTGTCTTTCTCTATTACATTGTGAAGGCTATCTACTTCTGCGAAGGCTGAGACTTTGTATTTTTCCTCCTATACTGTTGTTGCCTGAAATGTGGTCATCAAAAACATTCGTTGAATGAACAGATTAATTTGGGTTCCAGCTGGAAAGCACTTAGCCCAATGCCTTATGCACCCTGGCTATAAATTGTGCTGTGCCCACCCAATTAAATTAGAATTGCTGGAGATGGGGACCTTGGCATTGGTATTCTTAAGAAAGCTTTCGAAGGGATTCTGAAGGACTGCTTGGGTTGAGAAGCCATGGTTTGAGCCAACACTGAGGTGAATCACAGCTGACTTGTATTAAGTGCTTACTGTGATAGATGTACTGGGGGAGGGGCCTTGTCTGCTTAAATCCTTGTGACTTAGGGCCCAGTGAAAGTACGTGCTGTTAGCCCCGTTATTTGGTGAGGAAACTGAGGCTCACGTAGGTAGCAGGTGGTGGTGGAGGCGTCCTCTAAGCTCAGGCAGTGGTTGTCAAGAGCCCCTGTCTTCTACTGTGCTGTTACCGTCATCAGGGCTGAAAATGTTGGTGGATCCAGATCTGTCAGTTAAAAAGACCCACAGGTTCCTTCTTTGACAGCTCACGAGACAGATTTTAGAGAGAGGGACACCCAAGGCTGTTTCCTATACTTTGCTTAGCACCCTGGTGGGCCCTCCTGGTTCCCCCAACCCCCCAAACCCCCTTCCACCCTGCCCTTCCCCACCCCCACCTGGCTGTGGTTTTCTCTCTGTCCTCAGATCCCCTGAGGGGGAGGCCTTTTTTGTGGAGTCAGCAATTCTTATCTCCCACACGTAGCTGTTCAGCTTTTTCTCTTTGATGAGGGAGGAGGGAAGCTAAAACGTGAGTGCCTGGGGCTTATGGTGGTTTCTGTGCTGGACTTGGACAAGCCTGGCCTGGTGGCTCCTAGGAGTGTGGGCTGAAAGAGGCCTGAGCAATCAGCCCAACTGCCTTCCATTGTCCAGAGTTAAGGCCCAGAGAGTTTAGGTTACTTTCTCAGAGACTCACACAGCAAGTTAGTGGCAGAGTTGTTACTCACACCCGGGACCTCCAGGTCCCATTGTTCTTTCCTTTGTCCCCCCTCCTTCAGAGCCCCAGACCTCTGCCTCCCTCAGGGGGCTCTTGGCCATCTGAGAAGGAGGGTTCAGTTGTAATCTTTAGTCCTGGACACCGTGGTTTATTGGTAGTAAGTCTGGATTTTAATGAAAGAGGAGAGTTAGGGGAACATTCTTTTCTGTCCAGTGAGGGTATAACTCTTCATTGGGTAAACTCTAAGGCCAGTGCTGAGAACCCCCTTTCCAGTTACCAAGACAACTAAGTAAAACATCCTTCGTGAACCTCACCTCTAGACAGAGGAGAAGATCTAGTGAGTATGTAATTGGTGGTTGCCAGATAGGCTCCAATACATGCACGTCAGAATAGCTGCTACTCTCAGCAGTGTGCGCCCTGCCTTGGTGCCATTGATGCCTCTCTGCTTTCTCTGTGTTCTTCATTCAGAGGCTACAATGAATGCCCGGCCCTACGCTCCACAAAGTGTGATCTGGTAGTAGGGAGACCTAATTCAGACAGTCAGAAGACAGTGTTTTCAGAAGCAGGGCACTGAGACTTGTGGGGGGTCACAGATGAGGGTCTGAAAGACGTTTCCCAGACCCTGGAAGACTGTAAGTTAGTCTGCAGAAGGAGTGACTAGTGGGAGGGTGGTGGGCCTGAGCAATTCTTACTTATCTCAAAAGCTATGGGAATAGAGGCAGGGTTTTAAGCCAGTTGATCAGATTTTTACTTAAGAAAGTTTACTCTGGCTGCAGAAAGTTTGCCCTCCTTAGAAACCGCCAGGGTCATGTACTCAATAAATCTGCTCCTAGTCCTAGAAGTGGAGCGGGGCTTATTTCCTCATGTTTTGTTAAGTTCGTAGAGGATGGGTAGGATAGGGCAGGGAGACCCCTGGTGAGGCCGTGGTTGGTTGTCCGGAGAAGAGACGGCGGTGTTCTATGAGGCGGTGGTGGTGGGAGGGGTGAAGAAACGACCATTTGAGGGTGCTTGGCAACTTGGCTTCAGGATGTAAATGAGGGAGGCTCTTACATGGGTTCTGCAGGGCTGCCAAAAAGGTAGGTGGTCGTTTGGATCTGTGCAACCTGGTGGCTGTGTATTTCCCTTCCCCAGACCCTTCCCCGATACTGGACTAAGCCTGTGGGGTGACCCACTCTTTGTTTACCCCATCTCCACCCCCCTGAACTGGTGTCTTATCTCCTGCCTGCCTCCTCCATGCAGATTGCACCCAAAAGGGGGCTTTAAACCTCAGTGTGGCCCCTCGGGCAGGAGGAGAAAACTAGAGAGAGAACTACCCTTCCAGTCCTCCCTTTTCACCTCCAGCTAAGACTGATATTGTTTCCTTCTAGGAGCAGAGGGAGAGGCGGGCCCGGGGGGGCCCTCGGGGGCCCAGCGCCTTCATCCCTGTGGAGGAGGTAAGCCTGGAAGGAGTGAGGGGTTGCTGGTCGCTGGGCAGAAGGGACATATTGAGCGGGTGAGGGCCTTTTCCTGTCTCTCGAAATAGCAGTTTTGAAACTACCCCTTCAGGTTCCTAACTCAATTGATCCACAAAACAGCTCTGTGAAGCAGGCGAATCAACCCCATTTTGTTGGAGAGAAACAGGCTCAAAGAGATAATATAGTGATAGTGACACAGCTAGGTAACGAACAAACATTTGGTTCCCAGGACAAGGCCCACTTTTCCTCAAGAGGTCAGAGCCGTCTGTGTTTGTCTTCTCATCCTTGACCGTGCATACATTACAAAGGTTTTTCTTACTTCTAAAATATATGTTCATTATTAAAAAAATTGCCCAGAGTTTTAGAAAACTGCAGTCACTCTTGTAATTCCAACCCTCCCACCCAGAGGTAACAATCGTTTCCCAGACTTTTTTTCTGTACAGAACCAAGGTCATAGTTTACAGCATGTTTTGGGGGCAGGTTATTGTTTTGTTTTGTTTTTTTTTTCCACCTACTACAACAGAGACCTCTTTCATTTCCTGAGTCGGAGCATTCATTCATTCACGTAACAGCTATCTACTGAATGATTCCTCTGAGTCAGGCACTGTCCTGGGCGCTGCGAATACAACAGGGAAGGAGACATGAATCCTTGCCCTCACAGAGCCCACATTCCAGGGCGTGGTTGGTGTGGGGGTGGGGATGCCTGTGTGCGCACAGAAACATTTTAAGAATAGTTTCCTTCTTTTTCTTTGGCCTTTAATGAACAAAGACAGATATTTTGTTTCCTTGTTCTCTTTTTCCCTCCTAAACTTGCAGGCCAAGTAGTTAATGAGCTGTTAACAAATGGTTAAGCCCACAGTTCTCTCCACCTTTTGTAAGTGGAAAGTAAACAACACCCCTGCTGATTATTCATGTCTGTAGCCCAGAATTTTAAGCTCAGGTATTGTTCTTGCATTTTACTTTTTCATTTAGAAATAACTACTCCCCTTTTATTTGTTTACTTAATGTTTTTTAAGCATCACCTAAGGATATGTTTACTGATTTCAGAGAGAGGGGAAGGGGGAGAGAGAACCATCCATTGGTTGCCTCCTATGGGAACCTGACTGGGGTCAAACCTGCAACCTAGGTATATGCCCTGACCAGGAATCAAACCTGCATCCTTTTGGTGTATGGGACGATGCTCCTACCAACTGAGCCACACTGGCCAGGGCTGAATCCTATTTCTTTCCTTTATTAAAAAAGGATTGCTGCCCGGCCAGGTGGCTTAGTTGGAATGTAAACCTGGGCACCAAAAGGCTGCAGGTTCAATCCCTGGTCGGGTGTGTATGGGAGGCAACCAGTCAGTGTTTCTCTCTGTCCTTTCCTCTCTCTGTAAAATCAATAAACGTATTTCAAAAATTAAAAAGTAAAGAAATAAACTTTGGGATTCATCTAGATTTGAATGCTGGTTCTGTCATTTACTAGATCTGGAACCTTGAAAAGGGAATGAAGCCTCTCTGGGCCTTGATGTCCTCGTCTGTCAGGGGAGGAAAGTCGTGTTCACCTCACAAGATCAATGGGAAAATTCAGTGAAATAATGCAGGGGGAGCTCTAAACTCAGCCCTGGCCTAGAGAAATCACTCAGGAAGTCCTAACTATTTTGCACCCCTTCCCACAGCTGTGCAAACACTGCGGATTTGCAGTGATAGAGCAGATGCTCCGTGAAGGCAGGAGAAACTAGATTTTAATCTCTGTGCCTGAGTTTTTTTATCTAAAAGTGGAGAAAACAGTTCTTATTTCTTAGTTGTAAGAATTAAAAGAGTAAATGCATATAAAGTGCTCAAACAGGGCTTGGCACATCGTAAGCATTATGTAAGTATTGGCTGTTATTATAGTAGGTGTCTAATAAGTATTTAATCACTTAGCAAAATGCCTTTTACTCTCATATTCTCTTTTGGGACATGGTAGTTGTTTTCAGTTTCTTGCTGTTAAAATCCCACTGCAAGAAATACGTTGGTCTTGGTGGGAAAGACGGGAGGGGACCCATCGTCTCACTTTGCTTGGCAGGTCCTTCAGGAAGGAGCTGAGAGCCCCGAGCAGAACCTGGGACTGGAGGCACTGATGTCCTCTGGGCGGGTGGACAACCTGGCCGTGGTGATGGGCCTGCACCCCGACTACCTTATCAGATTCTGGCGCCTGCACTACCTGCTGTTGCACACAGATGGGCCCCTGGCCAGCTCCTGGCGCCACTACATCGCCATCATGGTGAGCCTGTCTGAGCCGGACTGTCATGGAGGTGGCCACACTTGGTGGGGGGTTAGTCTGCAGATCTTTTGCTGGAGACTTCCTGAACCGATTCCATTTAAGAGGAGAAGCAGAGGAGAGCCCTGCCTTTATCTGACCATAGAACTTTAGATTTTGAAGAGAGGCATCGTTAGTGCCTGCTCTACAGCTCGGGAAACTGAGGCATAAAGGAGTAGGTGGCCTGCCCCAGGTAGGACAACAGACCAGTGGCAGAGTGGGGTTAGAACCCAAATTTCCTGCCTCTCAGGCAATAGTGAGGCCTGTGATATCACCCTCCATGGGGTACCCACTCTGAGCAGGGCGCAGAAAGAAGAGCGTGACCCAAGCTCTGTCCACTCACCTCCGCAGGCTGCCGCCCGCCACCAGTGTTCCTACCTGGTGGGCTCCCACATGGCCGAGTTTCTGCAGACTGGCGGTGACCCCGAATGGCTGCTCGGCCTCCACCGTGCCCCTGAGAAGCTGCGCAAGCTCAACGAGATCAACAAGTTGCTGGCTCATCGGCCATGGCTTATCACCAAGGAGCATATCCAGGTGCGGTGGGCAGAGAGGCAGGACCCCAAGGCCGCGCAGGGGCCGGGCTGGGGCATGGCAGGCAGCCCGGGGGCGAGCACTGAGCAAGTCTGGCCTTCTTTCCTCTCCAGGCCTTGCTGAAGACCGGGGAGCATAGCTGGTCCCTGGCTGAGCTCATCCAGGCCCTGGTCCTGCTCACCCACTGTCACTCACTGGCCTCCTTTGTGTTTGGCTGCGGCATCCTGCCTGAGGGGGACCTGGAGAGCAGCCCTGCCCCCCAGGCACCTTCACCTCCCAGCGAGCAAAGCAGCCCCCCCAGCAGGGACTCACTGAATAGTTCTGGGGTAAGTCACCGGCCTGAGGCGTGGTGGGAGGGGAACTGGCATGGCCTGTCATTCTGTCTCACAGTGAGAAGCCTTAGAAAAGTTACTTGACTTTAAAGTTCCATTTCCTCATCTATAAAATGAGGATAAAGACTGCTACTTCATAGTGGGGTTTGAGGATTAAGTAAAATAACCATGTGACTGGCTTCTCAACATGTAGCGCCATAGACTTAAAGTCTCCTGGTTTTTAGCACTTCTAAAATACAAAGTTTGACTCTTATTCTGTAAGATGGCCTTGTTTGTTTTAATATGATGATACAGATATTTAAAAATCCCTTACCGGCGAGGATAGTCAATGCTCGGAGAAGAGATGTCTGTTCTGCAGCTTCTTAAACTTCATTTTGGGGAGCACAGACCATGGGAGCTGCCCATTCAGCAAGGCCTGGCATGTGGGAAAGACGTGTGGAGTTTCTGGGGCGGCCGAGGGAGGAGGAGCAGATGGTCACTGCTGAGTCCCTCCTCCAGGGCTTCGAGGCCGCCCAAGACGTGGAGGCTTTGATGGAACGCATGAGGCAGCTTCAGGAGAGCCTGTTGCGGGAGGAGGGAGCGTCGCAGGAGGAGATGGAGAGCCGCTTTGAGCTGGAGAAGTCGGAGAGCCTGCTGGTGACCCCCTCAGGTACGGGATCACAGACGTCCAGGTTCCAGGGGCTGCCCCCCATCTTTTGCCGACTCTGCCGAGGAGTCGGCACCTCCATACACTGCATCTCTTGTATGTTGGGATCAGACCAGGGATTGAATCTGGCCTGTTAGCCTTTCTGCAGTGTGACCACCGATAAACCACTTCCGGCCTCAGGGCCTCAGTCTCCTCCCACATGAAAAATTGATGTGTAGGGCAAAGAGAACAAGAAAAGCAAAGCTCTTAGCACAGAGCCTGGCCCTGGGTAAATGGCTCCATAAATAACTGCTGCTGTTACGACTGCTGCTACTATTACCTGGTCTCATCCTCAGGTCCATGGCCTGATTCACCTCCTTCCCCAGGCCTGGCTCCAGCTGGAGTCTTAGTTCCGCTCACTGTAGCAAGGGGCTTTCTCTGGCCTTTTCCTTGGCGTTGCCCAGCCCTGTATTGATGATCAGTCAGGAGTGGAGACCTCTGTGCCCCATGCCTCGGCCTCACTGTGACCTCTTTCTGCTGTCCTCAGCTGACATTCTGGAGCCTTCTCCACACCCAGACATGCTATGCTTTGTAGAAGACCCCACTTTTGGATACGAGGACTTCACCCGGCGAGGGGCTCAGGCGCCCCCCACCTTCCGTGCCCAGGTGGGCTCTCCCAACTAATCTGGGCATTGCTCTGGATTTGCAGACGATCGGGGGGTGAGGGGGATGGTTTGAGTGGTTAGAGTTGGGCACCTTCTCTCCCTCAAGATTCCACGAGGGAGGTGGGAGACCGAGATCATGAAGGGACCCATCTGCATCCCTCTAGGCTTCCCAGGCCCAGACCAAGCAGTAGGTTAGATTTGTGGGGTGGGGAGGTGTGCTCCAGAGGATGGAGTCTCTCTTGGGCCCCAAGATTCCACTGACTCACCCCTTGCCATGTTTCTCAGGATTATACCTGGGAGGACCATGGATACTCACTGATCCAGCGGCTTTACCCTGAAGGTGGGCAGCTGCTGGATGAGAAGTTCCAGGCGGCCTATAGCCTCACCTACAACACCATGGCCATGCACAGCGGAGTGGACACCTCCATGCTCCGCAGGGCCATCTGGAACTACATCCACTGCGTCTTCGGCATCAGGCAAGTACTCGGCCCCTCCTCCAGGCCGTGCGTGCACTGCAGGTCCTGTCCACACTCACAGTCCACACTCACACTCCTCCTTTCTCTTCTTCCTGCCTAGACTGTTTATCAGAGCACATTTATTTCTTTGCTGATTATAAAAAATAACCGATTTGCTCACTATTGTCCAAGCCTTGTAAGTGAAACTCTTTAACCCCACCCCCTAGAGATAACTATATATCAGAGAGAGAGAGAGAGAGTTATGCTTGTACTTCCATTCCAAGTAGCAGTTCTCTCATAATAAATACGGACAACATAAGTGCCCATCAGTAGGGTACTTTAGATAATGATGTATCCATTCACTGAAATACTACGCAGCTATTAAAAATTACAACAGTGGTTTATTTATAGTGTCATGGGAAAATGTTCAAAGTATATTGAGAAAAAAGAAAGCTGATCACCATCCAGAATCATCATTTTCTTTTTTTAAAAAAAATAAAAGTGTGTGCATGCATAGAAAACGTATGGAAGTCTGTACCCCAAATTGTTATTCGTCCGTGTTGTCTCTGTAGAGTATGTGATGAGTGATGAATTATCTTTTTATCTTATTACCTAAATACTACTGTTTTTTTAGTAGCTTTTAAAAAAAAGATGGGATCATAGTTGAAATATTCTGCAAGTGGGTTGTTTTTGGATATTTATGTAGTTTGCAGTTTTTCATTATATAAACACCATGCACACTGCCTAACTAGTCTTATACCTAAGTCCTCACAGATAAACCCTAGATGTGAAATTACTTGTTAAGGATATACTTTTTATCTTTAAAAAAACCCTGGCTGGTTGGCTCAGTGGATTGAGTGCCAGCCTGTGAACCCAAGGGTCGCTGGTTCGATTCCCAGTCAGGGCACATGCCTGGGTTTTGGGCCAGGTCCCCATTGGGGTCATGTGAGAGGCAACCACACATTGATGCTTCTCTTCCTCTCTTTCTTCCTCCCTTCCCATCTCTCTAAAAATAAATAAAGAAAAAATGTTTTAAAAAAAGTCACACTCTGATAACTTTGTAGGAAATTCAGAGAATTAAGGAAAAATAACAGTTTCCCAAAATTCTACTCTATAACCACATCTGCATCATGTGACATTTTTCTCCATTGCTTTTTTCTATGTAGTTGCTTTTTATATAGTTGAAATTATTATGGTTATTTCATTAAAATATATATACATACATATACATATATACATACATATATTTGATGTTTATAAAGAGGAACAGCCTGGATTTTTAGTAAATTTAGAAAAGAAATAACAAAAAGAAGAAAATAAAAGCTATCCATGATACCACCCGCTCTTATTATTGTCAAGTATTTCCTTCCTGTCTTTTTTCCATAAATAACCAAAACATATATAAGTTTATGAAGACAAGATTTTCTTGCCTATGAATTTCACTCAAACAGCAGTATATTTTAGTGAACATATGACTTTTTTCCTTGCTTTTCTCATTTAACATTTCAATTCCAAATATCAAAAAACAAATGGGTTGGGGGGTGGGCTGGGATGGGAGTAAAAGACAGAAAACTGTGCTTGAACAACAATTAAAACAAATTTTAAAAAATTAAAAACAAAAATCAGTTGGTTAGAGTGTCATCCCAATACCCCAAGACTGCTGGTTCGGTCCCTGGTCAGGGCACATATAAGAATCAACCAGTGAATGCATAAATAAGTGGAACAACAAATCAATGTTTCTCTCTTCCCCTTCCTTTCTCTCTAAAATCAATTAAAATGAAATATCGCAGTGTAGTCTTATGTTCACTCAGATGTGGGGGGAAAAGAACAACTTGAAAAATCTATTTTTGAAAATTTCCCCAGTGTTTAAAAAGGCACAGATGTGTATTTCTGTGTATTACTATCTTAATAAGATTTTGCTTGGTGGGTTGAGCTTACTTAATTGGCTGATATCCTGCTGGCCTTTGGCAGGTTTCTTACCAGGGGAGATCAAAGATGGATGGGTACAGGCTAATGCCTGCCCAGCTCTCAGGTCCAGGCTCCTCCATTCTCCACGATGATCTCTGATCCTATACCTTTGTCTTCTGAATCTGTCCTCCAGTTTTCAACCAGTCTTTCCCACCCTCACTGACTTGAGATTACTCACTGGCTCACTGGACAGGGGAATGGCAAAGCAGCTTCTAGACTGGTCACCGACTTACTTTTTGACTTCAAACAAGTTAATTGCCACTGACTTCCTACCCCATCTTCTATAGCCTTCACAGTAGAGTAGTGAATATGACCTTGGACCAGGCAGAGCTAGGTTCGAGTCCCGTTCCCAGCTGTGTGACTAGGGCAAGTGACATTACTTCTCTGAACCTCAGTTTCATCTATAAAATGAGGCTGATGAATACAGTGTATTGTATATGGTAGTTTTGTATACGGTAGTATACAGTAGTTGTTGAGAATTCCATGAGTATTTATGTTCACATGGTACAAAGTTGGTACCAAGTAAAGCATGCTTATTCTCTATGCATTCATTGGCCTGTGATCTTTGGCATGAGCTATTTTTCCAAGAGGAACCAAACTCGAATTGCTTCCTCTCTTCTGCCTTTTCTCCCTTCCATCCATTCCTTCCTTCCTTTCTTCCTTCCTTTCCAAGTTATAAGAGAAAGTTACGGAGGTAGTAGAAGTGAGTCAGCCGGGCCCGGTAGGCTCAGGAAGCAAGTTACAGAAGTAAAAGAAGGGCCCTGACCTTAGGAGAGAGAAAGGCAGAGGGTAATACGCCCGAGAGAGGGAAGGGAAAGGTGCCCTTCTGCCTTGTCTCCGCACTCTCTGTGCCTACTTTGACAGGGCGGGGCTAGGGGAGAGGAGCTAGTTCTGGAGCCAAGGGTGAGTGATGCTATTGGGGTCTTTTCCTCTAGGTATGATGACTACGACTATGGGGAGGTGAACCAGCTCCTGGAGCGGAACCTCAAGATCTATATCAAGACGGTGGCCTGTTACCCAGAGAAGACCACCCGAAGAATGTACAGCCTCTTCTGGAGGCACTTCCGCCACTCAGAGAAGGTGTGGGTTTGGCCAAGGGGGAGGGACAGGGTGGAACTAGATAAGCCTAGCCAATGGAGGGGGCCCGGAGGTCAGGACCCGACGAAGTAGCCCAGACTGAGTCGGTACTGCTGGTGGGAACCTGGGCATATTGGCCTGGGCTTCAGCCCCACTCCACTTGTGATTTCAGACCCCCTTTGCTCACCTATAAGATGGGCATGTGCTTCACAGGGCCCTCAATGGCAGCCGGGGGGCCCTGGGGTGAAATCATAACACTATAACTCAGTAGCAGTGTGACCTTGGGCAAGTCACTCTGCCTCCCTGAGCTTTCTTTTATCTTTACAATGAGAATAAATGGAACCTGCATTTCAAGACTGCCGAGAGGATGAAATGAGAAAATGAATGTAAATGTCCAATCCCAAAGAGATGCTCAGTGGTAGCTCTTATTTTTAGCTTTAGGGGATAAAGGGATCAGTCCCAATAGAGGCGAATGTTGAAATTCCTCGGCAGTCGTTGACCCCAACGGTGCAGAGCCTTAGGAAAGGGAAGGATGGGGTGGGTGGTCAGGGACAGTAGCAGTGTGGGAGGGATGGGGGTGGTGAGAACTGACATCTGTCGCTGACGAGCCCTCCGCTGTGCCCCAGGTTCACGTGAACTTGCTGCTCCTGGAGGCCCGCATGCAGGCCGCCCTGCTCTATGCCCTCCGAGCCATCACTCGATACATGACCTGACTCCTGCACAAGACCTGGGCCTGGAGCAGCTGACCCTGGGGACATCGTCGTTCCTGCAAGAACTTCTATGTCTGGAGACAGACCCGATCCCTTTCTGTCCCACGCCCACCCACCACACTCTGGGGGTGGGCTTTTGTGTGCCGTGCAGCCTTGAAGCCACGCCCTTCGTCTTCTCACTGGAATAGACAGCATCTCTGGGATCTCAGCTTTGCGCCTGGGAGTTGGAAGAGGACTAGCAGATCCCCAGGGGCCATGCCCTTTCTCCTGCCCCTACACCCAGAGGCAGAGGACACAGGAAGTAAAATGGGCTGAATTTAGACCCGTGTGCCCCCAGGGTGGGCCCCAGGCTCCGCAAGTACTGTGACCTTCTTGGACTGGGAAGGTCCCTGGCTGGCCCCCAGGGAGAGGGGCAAACACGTCCAGGAACTGACACTCCAAGCAGCTTTCATTTTCCTACTCCCTCATTCCTTTTTCATTTACCTCTCACCTGCCATTCACCCATCAATGTGAAAGTCAGGGTCACAGCTGGTCTGTGCATCCAGGTCCCCCAAAACCTGTTCTGTTGGGCAGCCTGAAGGCCCCTTGTTTCCTGATTGCCCCAGCCCTAGTTCACTTCCTTTGACCTCCTTTGCCCTCCTGCCCTTCTCTCCCACACCTGGTGCCCCACAAGAGAGACCAAATACTTCAAAAAAGTAGGTTATCACTAGAGAATTGGAGTAGCTCTGTTGGTCACTTTGCCTTCTGAAGAGTAGAAGTATTAGAGTCTAAATTCTCAATATTTTGGTCCTTTATAGGTGAAATTCAAACCTCTTCAGGGGCTCACCTCCAGAGCCACAGTCAGTGGCAACCAGGAGGAGGAGGAGGGCGGGGCAGTCTGCTCTCTCCAGAGCTGTACCTGCCCAGCACCCTGCTCTCCTGTCTCCTATGGTTCTGCTGCAGACATTTGCCAAAAATTTGATCCTTTCTAGGTGGCACATGGCCCAGAGGGAGAGGCAGGAGATCCCCTGGTTCTTGTTTGGACCCTGCCACTGGCCAGGTGACCATGGCAACATTGCCAAACCTCCTCGACCTCTATCTCCAAAGCTGCATTGCCGACCGAGAGGCGGGGCTAAGTTCCAGGTCTGGGTTTCTCAGGCCAACCTGCCAGCAGTGAACCACAAATCTTGAAGGATTTTGAGGACCCCCGGAACCCCCCACTCTTGAAGTCAGTCTCCTGGCTACCTTCCAAGGACCATCCAGTTTCTGTCCCCTCTCCTCAATTTTAGGTGGATTGCTCGGAGGCAGAAGCAGCCAAGGACTGATCCCAGGCACTTTTTGTAGCAAATAAGCTGTGAATTATGACTTCCCTTGCCCTTTTTCTGGCAGTATGGGACTCCTCTCTGACCAGTTTGGAGGTGACTAAAAAGAGGCCAAGGTCAAGATGCTGCTGGCTTCTCCCTGGGCTGGGGCAGGAGAGGAGCCTGGTCAGTGTGCCGCATTTCTTCCCCATGCAGGCATGGGGACATGACTGGCACCCCCACAGCCTCAAAGCCCACCCTGCAGTGAAGTTGGGCTAGAGGGAAGAAGCCCCAACCCTGGGGTTTGGACTCTAGAGAGGACATGATGACTCTGTAAATGTCCTGTAAGCAGGTGGGGAGGGATATTCAGTGTTCAAGAACAGAAGTCTTTGGCTTTGCTACCAGTTCTGTATGATGAGAAATAAACGTTCACCGAGGTTTTGTTTTGTACTCCTTGTTAATGAGTTGTTTTTCCATTTCCTAAGAGTCATGGTTCACCTGTTAGCAGGAAGCTATGATTACATCATGGGCCTGACCTGCTAGCCCCAACCCTACTGGGCACTTGTGCCCAGCGACTGCAGACTGGGAGTGGTTGGCATTGAAACTCAACTTCTGTAACTGTGGTATCTAGCCCTTTCACCCATTAGTGGCAGGTCAGGCACTATGGAAAAATAATGGCCAAGGTATTTTTCTCACTAAGCCTGGTCCTTGACTGGGTGCTTGGAGGCCATTTTTCTGAATTTGCAGCAACTCTTGGAGAGAATGGAGTTCAGAGGTAAAGTGACGTTGCTGTGACCACAGAGCTAGTCGGTGGTGAAACCAGGATTCCAACGAGGGTCTGCTTGACCCCGGGCATTTCACGTTGTTCTCTTTTCCACTACTGGGCTCCCCCCGTGGCCGAGGGAGGGAGGCTGTTCGAGAAACTGGGGACCTACTTCGGTACCCTGCCCCACCACGCGATGATTATCTGCTTCTCATCCTTCCCTCTCTAGGTCCAAAGAGACAGAACCAGGCCTAATGAGTTAGATGTGACCCCCCCGCCCCAAGTGATGCCAGGGCCAGTGGTCAAGCTTCTGAGCTGCTTTGGGCACCAGGCACTTGAGTAAGCTTAGAAAACCCACATGGTAACCAAGAGTTAAGCCCTCTCCTGCTGTTTCTCCTACTTCACAAAGTGAAAAGGGCCTCTTCCACCAAGTGCCCCCTGACTGACTTCATGTCCCCTTTTTCGTCTACCCTCTTCATTTTTGCTGTTCCCAGTACGCTTGGTCTTCCTTCTACAGTCATTTAAGAGGATATGAAAGACAGTAAATCAGACTTGGAGTCCAAAACCTGGATTCTGGTCCAGACTCAGTCACTTACCCAGTGGCCGGGGGGCGGGCGGATGCGGTGGTGGCGGCGGCGGGTGATTCCACTGTGCCTCAAGTTTCCTCTCCCCTGAAAATGGGCACAAAACGCTCTCATTTCTTTTCCAGGGAGCATTACTGGGTGTTGCCAGATGTTTTCGAATTGAATCTCACTCTTCACAACAAACGTGGGAGAAAGGAGTAGTGTTTATAGATGTAGAAAAGGAGCCTCAAGTGAGAGCCTGGGGAACACCAACTTGACAGACCGACCTGGGCTCAAATTCCAGCTTCGACATGTGATGTCTGACCATGAGCAAGTTCCTTCAGTTCTCCCTCCTCAGTCTCCTTTATCCATGCACTGGAACTAATACCTAGAGTCAGGAGGGCTGTGTGAATTTAATCATGAAAATTGCCTATCACAGTTCAGGGACCGAGCACACAGCACTAGTGATCCACTTGGTATTCAGATACCTGCCCAACGTCACACAGCTGAGGAAGGATTTGAACCATTGTCTGATTCCAAAGCATCACTTTTGTCCCCAAACTCTCTGTACCCTCAATCTGCCTTTTAAAAAATCACAGTCAAGGCATTTTGTACGAGGCATTGAAAACTCTTGGCTGCAGATTGGATCTAATGAATTCATTTTAGACCTCTGCAACCTGCAATCCAGAACTTGGGCACCATCTACCCAGGTTGGACTTGGTAGAAGGTTGCTGGTGGCTCAGTTGTTTGGCATTTGAAGCCGTGCTCAGACGGAGAACAGCTGAGCAAGTAGAAGGGATCTGGGTGAGTCTCCTCCAGCAGGTTTCAAACGTTCATCGGAGCCCTGGGAAAAGTGGAATGAAGACGTGATTCACAAACTTTTTGTGCCTTAGACTCTCCTAGACCAGTGGTTGGAGATGGAGCTCAGAAATTTGCATCTTTAACAGCTTCCCTGGGGTTCTGATACCCAGGCCATGCTTCCATTTGATTGGTGTTGTCACAAAATATGTAAATGCTCTGGACATCGGGCAGCGAACAAAACAGGCATGGCTCCTGCCCTCCTGGCATTTCCTGTCTAGTTCAGGAGACACACATTAGATCATGACACAACTAATTACAGAAATTATAATTGTGATCTATTCCTCAGAGCAGAAATATGAGGTGCCTTAAGAGTGTTTACAATTTAGCAGCAGAGCTTTTTCTTCCAAGGAAATATGTTGGGTTTTTGCAGAAACTAGAACACAACGAGGAAGGGCAGTTTCCCACCCACTGAAGCACCTCCTTGGAACCTGAGTTCTCCATGGAGCAGTTAGAAAACTGCTCATCTGCATTCCTCTGTAATGGACGCTGTGGTGCGCAACCCAGACGGTGGCTCTCATTCCTTCCCACGCTCCCACTCCACCAGGAACGACCTCAGCGCAGTCCCTCTCTGGGAATTGCCCTGGATCAAAGGGAGCTACCTAGCTCATGGTTCTGCCGCCTCCAGGCAGTCTGCCTGCAATGACTGGTTGAAGGGACATGGGTGTACCAAGGCATGGCCCCTTTAGCTCCATTTGAAACAACTCTAAAGCATTATCCCAGCTCTAGCATTCCCTCCAGGATCAGCAGAGGCCGGCGATGCAGCCCAATTTCTGCTGTTCAGCCCTGCTTCTCACTGTCCTGTGATATCCATCCCCGGTAAACCCCCTGTATGCAGATTTCCATTTCAGAGTCTGCTTACCAAGGTACTTGACCTAAGGCACTTATTACAGATGGTGAAAACCAGACCAGAGGGCAAAATGACTTGCTTGAGGTCTCTCAAGCCTGGACCTGCAGATCCTCTTCATGGTTTGTCACCACTCTGTGTCAGAGTCTTGACTTTCTCTTCCTGAGGTTGGGGGCAACCGCCACAATGGTCAAAGAGCCAGAATGTGTTCTCCCAGGCCGGAGACCGTGGGCAAATCACTTCCCCTCTCAGGGGAGAAGGTTAAATACACTGCCTGGGTGCTTCATCTTCTCTCAAGTTAGTCTGTGTGTGATGCCCCTGGTTCTGAAAAAACCTGTGTCTCAACCCATGTCATGTAACCATGGTTACAGCAGCAGAAATTCTTCCCCTCAGGTCTGAATCACCCCTGACCTCACTGTTGGTTCCAGCTGGGGGGAGCCTTGGCCTTCTGTCCCAATTCCGAGTAGCTCAACTCACATGTCAAGAAGGAACCCCTTTTCTTTGTTCATGCCGACATCATCAAGTGCTTATTTCGTCCCAGACACTGCCAGATGCTGGCAGTACAGCAGCAAAGGAGCCAGACATAGTGCTGGCCCTGGAAGTCCAGTGGAAAAGACAAACATCACACAAAAACTGGCGATGAGTCCCGGGCAAAGACAAGGCACAGGGAGAATGAGAGAGCACAGCAGGGGAACCCCCGCACTCAGAGTGGGAGTTCCCAGAGAAATCCCCCAGACCTGAAAGATAAGAAAAAATGGGCCAAGGATGGGAGGGAAGAAGGGAGTGTGGAACAAAGATTTCCGGCAGAGGAGACGGCCTGGGAGAAGGCGGGAAGCTTCACCGCCTGACGAGGACAGAGAGAGCAGAGCAGAGAGGACGTGTGGAAGGGCGGGGCTCAGGAGGAAGCCCGAGGTAGATCTGGCTGGGCCTGGCAGGGCGTATTAAGAATTTTGGACTTTATCCTGCAGGCAATGAGAAAGTCTTCAAAGGAGATTTTATTGTTTATTACAAAATAGATGCAATGGACTGAATGTTCATGTCCCCCTCCAGTTTATATGTTGAAACCCTAATTCCCAGCGTGATGGTATTTGGAAATGGGGCCTTTGGGAGGTGATGAGGTCACGATCGCGAAGCCCTCACGATGGGAATGCAGCCCTTATAAGAAGAGAGAGGAGAGAGCTTCTTCCCTCTCCTTTCTTGCCATGTGAGGACATAACAAAGACAAAGGCTTTGAAACAATAAAGATCACAGCAGATGCTAAAGAGAAGAGAAGTGGAAGGGAGTGGAGCCAGGCTGAGAAACGGGGGTCAGGTCCAGACTCTGATGAGATGATATTAAGGGTGCGAACTTAAGGTTTAGAAGAGCTCTCATCAGGAACCACATTGGCCGATATCTTAATCTTGGACTTCCCAGCCTACAGAACTGAGAGAAATAAGTTTCTGCTGTTTAAGCCACTCAGTCCAAGGTAGTTTTGTTATAGCAGACCAAAATGACTATGGTGACCACAAACAGTATGAGAAGTGGACAAAGTAGAGGGATTTACTGAGGACTTCCTAGGCATCAGGTACTCCACTTGGTACTTCTCAGGCACGACCTCACGTCCTCATTTAACCCTCACAACGGCCCTGTATAGTCGAGCCTAGCATTGCCTATTATCTCCATTTCACAGATGGGCATCACTGAACCTGGACTCCAAAGTCCTCTCGTCCGAAATGGTTCCTCGAACTCCCATTCCCACCCAGGGCACACATCTTCCTCCTTTGACCTAAGCTTATCGATTGCTTCTGCTTTTTTCTCAAGATTGTCTTTACTTATTTTTAGAGAGAGTGGAAGGGAGGAAGAGAGAGAGAGAGAGAGAGAAACTTTGACTGGCTGCCTCTCATACGTGCCCCAACCAGGGACCAAACCTGCAGCCCAGGGATGTACCCTGGCTGGGAATCGAATGTGCCACCTTCCACTTTGCAGGACAACGCCTCACTAACTGAGCCACACTGGTCAGGGCTGCTTCTGTTCTTCCAAGGCATTTTTTTTCTGTCTAATATTATAATTATTTGTGTGGCTTGCTCCTCTCCCCATTCGACAGCAAGCCCCTTTGTAAAGGCAGAGGATTTTGTCTAGAGTGTTCACAGCTTTATCTCCAGGGCCTAGAGCAGGAGCTGGCATGTAGCAGGGGCCGAATAAATAAAATAGGTGTGGAATATACGCTTGCATCCTCTAGGGTGCCTGGTCTAGGGCTATGTCCTGGCGGTGGCGTTCCCAAAATAACAGCCTCCCCACGTTTTGGACTGGGCCTCTGCTCAGTCTCATCCTGGCTGGCTGGCTGTTATGCTGCCAGCTCTCTCTCGACACTCAAGTGTCAGTCTGCTGTCGGGGACAGAGCTTGGACTTTGGAACCAGACAGACGAGGCTCAAATCTGAGCGCAAGTCCATCTGGAATGAGGCACAGTATAAATAAACAGAGCCAAGTACATGATCTTGGATAGCTTTCTTTAATTTCCTCATCAATAAATTGGGAACATTACCATAAAAAATTATTATTGTCAGGGTCCAATGAGAATACGCTTACAGAGAGAGCCTGTTCAGTTAACTTAGTTCCTCCCTTTGGTGGAAGATAGGGGTTGGGTCGATGTCATCTTCTTAGACTAACAGCCTCAGTTCCCACATCTGTGAAAGTGAGGTTGTGAAATGCAAGATAATATTGAATTCCCACAACCTGGAGTGCTCTTCTCCCAGACGTGCGTGGGACAAGCTCTTCTAAAGCTTAAGTTCTCACCCTTAATATCATCTCATCAGAGTCCGGACCAGACCCTCGTTTCTCAGCCTGGCTCCACTCCCTTCCACTTCTCTTCTCTTTAGCATCTGCTGTGATCTTTATTGTTTCTTGCCCATCTGCTTGTTCACAGCTGTATCCCCAGAGTCTACTGTAGTCCCAGAGTAAGTGCTCAGTAAGTGCTTGTTAATTGCAATAAATGTTAATTGATAACCTATCACCCAGGGACTATTCTAGGCAATCCCGACCACAACCCTGGGACATGGGCAGGGCAGGGATTTACCCATTTTACAGCTGTGGCAGCGGAGGCCTAGCAATATCAATATTACCCAGGAATTTCCCAAGCAAATTAGCAGAAGTTCTAGACATTTTGGCTAGTGCTATCTCCACCCACCACGCCACTGCAGTACAGGGGAAGGAGCGTCGGAGGCCCAGGTACTAGCCTGGGCTCTGTTCCAACTCGTGGCTGTAAGGGTTAGGTAAGTTACATTCCTTCCTGAACCTTACTTTCCCCTTTTCTAAAGTGGGAAGAATAATCCTTGTCCTGACTAGTTGGTGGTTAAGGTGAGAATCAGCTGAGATAATGGGCTGAAAACATTTAATACACTGAAAACACTGTACTTGTTTATGGAGGATTTTTAATATTAATGTGCAGAATTAACATTGACTCCAAAGGTAAATCTCTGTGGGTTGGCAAAGCCAGGGAAGTTTCCTAGAAGCTGTGGCGTTTCAGATAAGCCTTAAAAATAGGTTAGATTTTGGGGAAATAAAGCTAAGAGACAGAGTCACACGCCAACCAAAACAGGACCCTCCAACCTCTCTGAGTTTTACTCTCTATTCTCCTCTGAGGTGCATTTCCCTACCCTGATTTATATTTCGTTTCAAATCAAACTTATGGAAATGTAATTTGCGTGCAATACATGCACACGTTTTAAATGTGTTCAGTTCAATGAGTTTTGGTAGAAGTACGTACCTATGCAACCACCACTCACGCGAACCCCCGAACCCCTCTCTGCTTTCTGTCCTGGCAGGTCAGTTTGTTGTTGCTAACCACTCATTTCTTTGTTAGCAAATCACAAAGTTGTACATCAAAAAGTAGAACAAAAGCAAATGTAACAAAATGAATCACTTCACTGGGCTGAAGACACTATTTTCATGCTAGTACATTTGCTAATGAATACAGCAGCCATCAGATAAACTGACAACTAATTGGAGAAAAGAATTAGTAATAATTATAATTTGTCCATTTAGTAAAGGGAGTTTGGCCATTGATAAAAACTATACCTACAAAGTTAGAAGACTGACATGGATAATCTGATTGCTTCTTGAGAACTGATGAGTTACATACCAGTATAAGGCAATGTTTTAAAGTTATTGTAATTTAAACATTTCTGAAGAAAAGGCATTTGAAAAGAATTAGGGATCAATAGACTTTATTCAATTTTTCTGGTTTCTTCTTTTAATTTCATGATATACAAATTAAGAATGATTCTGAAATTTCAAAGATATGTCACCTTAAGGAATAAATGGGGAGAAATGATAAAGTTCTGTTTTGGGGTCTCTTGGTGAATAGAAAGACAATTACTATACCAAAGAAAGAAATGGAAAATAAGCAGGAGAAGTGTTTTCTCTAAATCTAAGATGATTAATGCTGAAACAATGCCTGGACCACGGTATTGGGATAAATTATGGCGACTTTTTAAAAGAACTTCTTAACATGTTTTAAAATGCAAAAAAATCAACAAATTATACGAGCGAGAAAACCAACGAGTTTTAGTGTTTTAATCCCATCAAACAAGTCCTAAGTCATCTCCTCAAACACAGTCTTACATCCTTAATTCTCCTGCTGAGCATCTTCAGTGGGTCTATTTTGCCATTCCTTTTAGTTTTGCATTTGATACACATTAGTTGGCTTGTTCTGTAAATTCATAGGAATGGAATCATAAAGTAGGTACTTTCTGTATGGTTTCTTTTGCTCAGCATAAAGTTTTTAAAGTTTATTCGTGAGTTTCCCACATCAGTAGGTCTTCCCTTTTCGTAGCAGAGTGTTCCCTCGTATGAATATACCACAGATTGCTCCTCTGGTCCCCAGTTAGCTGACATTTGGCTTGTTTCCCTTTGGGGCTATTTAAATGAAGGTGCTATGAATATTCAGTTGTAAGTGTTTTTGAGGACATGTATTTGCTTTTCTCCTGGTAAACACCCAATAGTGGAATTTCCGGGTTGTATAACAAATGTATATGTAAAGTCACAAAACACTGCTGGACGGTTTTCCGGAGTGGCTGTGATGGTCACACTCACCAGCATTCGAGAGCAGCGGTAGCTCCACATCTTCCACACCTGGCAGGGGTTGGCCTTTTCCATTTCAGTCATTCCAAGAGGTTTGTCACGGCATCAGTAATTTTAAGTGAGTCTTATGGAAGTGTAATTTGCATGCAGTGAAGTTTCCCCATTTTAAGTGTACAATTCATTGAGGTTTGAGCAACATACACAGTTATATAACCACCACCATAATCATGAGCCACAATCATGATATCAAATATTTTAATCTCCCTTCCTCTCAAAATGTTAGCTTCTTCCCCCAACCCCATCCCTCATCACTAACCGATCTGCCACTGTAGTTTTAGCTTTTCTAGAATTTCATAAATGGAAGCATTCACTGTGTAATCTTTTGTGGCTGGCTCTCAGCTTAATGCTTGAGATTTGTCATGTTGTGGGTATCAGTCATTCTTCCTTTTTATTGCTGGGTAGGATACTATTGTGTGGATATATCACAGTTTGTTTACCCACTCACCAGCCGATTGGCATTTGAATGTTTGCAATTTTGGCCATTAAGAATAAGCTGCTATTTGTGTGGGCATAAGTTTTCATTTCTCTTGGGTAAAAACATAGAAGTGAAATTGTTGTGACATATGGGAATTAAAATATTTAATTTTATAAGGAATTTCCAGGTGGGGGGAAAAAGCATAAAACTGTACTTGAACAACAATAAAAAATAAAGAAAGAAATTTCCAAATCATTTTCCAAAGTGGCATACCATTTTGTATTCCTACCAGCAATATATAGGAGAGTTGCAGTTGCTCTGAATTCTTGTCAACATTTGACATTGTCAGCTTTTTTAATTGTAGCCATTCACGTGGGTGTATAATGGTATCTCATGATTTTTTAATTTGTATTTCTGGGATGATTAATGATGTTGAGCTTTTCATGTACTTATTGACCATTTTCGTATCTTGTATATCTGTTGAAATGTCTCTTTAAATCACTTGCTGACTTTTTATATTGGACTGTTTGTTTTCTTATTTTTAAGTAGTAAGAGTTCTTTGTATGTTGTAGATGTATGAATTGCAAATATTTTCTCCCAACCTATGGCTTGCCTTTTCAGTCTCTGGAAAAGTAGATTTTCATTTTGGTGGATCTCAATATATCATTTTTTCCCTTCTTTTGTGATTCAGGAGTTTTGTGTTCTCAAAAACCTTGCCTGGCCCTGGCTGGTGTAGCTCAGTGGATTGAGCATGGGCCTGCGAACCAAACAACCATGGTTCGATTCCCAGTCAGGGCACATACCTGGGTTGCAGGCCAGTCACGCACGAGAGGCAACCATACATTGATATTTCTCTCCCTCTCTCCTTCCCTTCCCCCCTAAAGATAAATAAATAAAATCTTAAAAAAAAAAAAACCCTTGCCGAATCCAAGGCCATAGATATGTCCTCCTGTGGGTTTCTTTTCCCAGAAATTTTAACTTGGACATTTAGATTCATAGTTCATTTCACGTTCATTTTTGTGTATGGTGTAAGGTAATGGTAGAGGTTCATTATTTTCCTCCAAATATCCAGTTGTTCCCGCACCATCTCTTGAAAAAACTATCCTTTCTCCATTCAACTATATAGTTACCTTTGTTGAAAATCAATTGACTAAACAGTGTGAGTCTATTTCTGATTTTTTTTAACCGGTTTTAGTGATTTATGTGCCAATGCTGACCCTAATATTTAAAATTGCAATGTATTGTTCACTATTTTATAACATAGATTTCCTGTAAGTAAATTTCATGCCTTTGGGGAATCAACAGGGAAAAAAAAGAGATGTTTTCTATTTATTATTTTTTAAAAAAATACAAATAAGCAGAAATAAGAAAAATAAAAGTTGCTAAAAATTCACCCCTGCAGAGTACTACTGTTTTTTGTGTTTTGTGGAATTTATCTTCTAGCTCTTCCTTCTATGCTTCAGTACGCTGACAAAGTGGCAACGTGTTCAACAGTCTGTCTCACAGTCTGTTTTCCCCAGCCGCGGTGTATTGTGGGGAATATTCGATTAAACGGGCGGTTCTCACTCTGCGGTGATTCTGACCCGCATGACGTTCGGGAAAGGCTGACGACATTTTTTGGTCAGTGTAAAAGAGAGGGTGCTACCAGCATCTAGCAGAGGCCAGGGATGGTGCTGGGCACCCTGCAGTGCAGAGGACAGTCCCTCACAACGAAGAACCACGCGGTCCAAAGACTCAACAGTCGCAAGGTTGAGAAATCCTGAATTAAATAGTGCGTATAACATGTTCAGTACAACACTTGGTACATACTGACTGCTCGGTCAAAGGAAAACAAGTAACTTTGGGGAAAAAAATGTTTCTGGGAGCAGGAATGTGAGTTTGGTGGATCTAGACCCCGCCTGACGCTTTTCCCAAATATCTAACCGTAAGGCTGTTATGCAGTGAGGAGGCTCGCAATGAAATGGTTTTATCACCAAAGGCTGAGCAATACCTTCAAGATGGGAACCTGCAGCCCTGGACCTTGGACTCCTCTGGATGGGGGGACGATGGGAAGGCTCACACAGTCCCCCTACCAGAGCAGACAGCATCTCCCTTGGCCAGAGTTCCAGCTGGGGTTGGGGTTAGTGCAAACAAAGACCTTTGGGCTGCTCCCAGATTCAGGATTTACCGCCCATGAGCCCCTCCCAGTTTACAGGAGTGCTGCGAGGACACATTCCAGGTCAGCAGGAACTAAGTGGGGCCCCCTGGGGGTGCGTGTGTCACGTGGGCTGATGACACAGGCAGGATGCACCGAGAGGGTCAAACCACAGTCCAGGGGAAAGTGCAGCCAAAGCAGAATTTGATTCAATTCAACAGAGTTCAGTATTTAGCAACGTGCACTGTGTTCCACCTTGTGCCAGACAATGGCCCTCCCTATGAGGGAGGCCGTTTGGAATAGTGGTTATGAGGGAGGATGTTTGGAATAGTGGTTAGGAGTACAGACTATTTAAAAAGGGACATTTAAATCCCAGGTTTTCCCGCACTAGGTATTCGCCCTTCACAAGGCACGTCATGTCTCCGACACACAGTACATATGAGCTCAATAAATCATGTATGTATGTGTTTCAGTCCTCACCAAAAAAAACTGAGGTAAGGGACATTATCACCCCTATTTTACAAAAGAATAAACCAAGGCTCGAACAGGGGAAAGGGTTCGCCCACTGTAACAGGACTAAACAAGTGGAGAGGAGCGCTGTGACAGACACTTTAGGGAATAGAAAGACGAATAAGGTGCAGTCCTTGTCTTCCAACAATTTCGAGTCCCATGGGGTGGCAAAGGCAGGTCAAAGTCTAGTCCAAGGCAAGAGAAGTGGGAGAAGCGCTATCAAAGATCATTCAGGCGGGGTGGGGCAGGCTGGAGGGCAGGTCCAGGCGGGGGCAGTCAGGAAGGCCCGTGGAGCAAACGGTAGTTCAGTGGGTGCTCTCTGAGGATGGTCAGGCCCGAATGGAGGCCGGCAGCCTCTTCCTGCGGAGTGATGCCCTAAGCACGTGGGGTCCGGTCATCGGGCGAGTGACTATGTGGGGGCAGGAACAGATGATCTGGCTGAAGAAGTTAAAAAATTGGGGCAAGACTATTCATTTGGTGGAAATGAAAAAGGGGTAATGTTCAAAACGGTTATAAACCAGCCCTGACTGGTGTGGCTCAATGAGTTGGGCATCCTCCCGCAGACCGAAAGGTTACCAGTTCGATTCCTGACCAAGGCATGTGCTTGGAGGCGTGTGAGAGGCAATGGATCGATGTTTCTCTTCCTGTCTTTCTCCCTCCCTTCCCCTCTTTCTACAATAAATAAATAAGTAAAATATTTTTTAAAATATTTAAACACCAGAAGGGCATAGGCACCAGTGGATCAGAACGGATGCTGAGTTGTAAATAACCCCCAGAGCCGTGCTGGGCCATGGCGTGGACAGACTGAATCCCAGCTAACTATCCCGGAGAGGATGTCAGCACCTACCCACCCAGCCTCCTCTATAGCTTTTGGAAACAGCCTACTCCTGTTTTATTTTATTTTTTTTTAAAGATTTATTTATTTATTTATAGACAGAGGAAAAGGCAGGGAGAAAGAGAGGGAGAGAAACATCAATGTGTGGTTGCCTCTCGCAAATCCCCACACTGGGGAACCTGGCCCGCAACCCAGGCCTGTGCCCTGACTGGGCACCAAACCGGTGACCCTTCGATTCCCAGGCCCACACTCAATCCACTGAGTCACACAAGCCAGGGCACCTACTCCTGTTTTGCTTTAAAGACCCACTTATCCTATTCTCATTCTGCTTTCTGGTGGGCCTGACCCCACCTGTATGTTTCCAGATGTGGGCACACAGTCGTGTCTTGCCCTATTAGAGCACAACACTGACTGAAATAAAGATGTACATATAACCCAAGCTAGGCCAGTGAGAATCCTTCCCAGCACATTTGCTGGAACTTTTGGGAAAAAGAGAATCTCTGCTTCACCAGGAAAACTAAGAGAAAGGGCAGTCAAGTTTAGAGATTAAAGAGACAGGAACAAAGACCGAGATAGAGAGATGAAAAGACAGAGGTAATGAGAGAGAGAGAGAGAGAGAGAGATTCCTTACAGTTGTTTTTGAGTTTCTGGATCCAGAGAGGCCTGAGGTCTCCACCTGGCCTCCTTGGTTACAGGAGGTTGGTTGGCTGTTTGTCACTTGCAACCAGAAGACTTCTGACTGATACAGTTATGAGGGGTCTCAAATGTCATTTTAAGGAATTCTGCCCAGGCTCTTGAGAGATACGTTACAAAAATGACTTGTACCAAGTGTAACCTTTTGAGATTACTTTTTTGCACTTAGCACAATTCTCTGGAAATTCATTAAGATTGTTGTGTGTATCCATATATCATTCTCTTTAACTTTTGAATAGCATTCCATGCTGAGGCATGGTCCATCACTGTATCATGGTTTAACTATTCACCTATTTAAGAACATCTGGATTGTTTCCAGGATTTAGCTACCACCAACAAAACCACTGTAAACATTCACGTACAAGTTTTTGTCTTAGCATGTCATCTCTCTGGGTAAACGTACAGGTTTGCAGTTGCTGGCTTGTATGGTAGTTGCATGTTTAGTTTTTAAGAAAGTATCGAACTGTTGAGTACAGAGGTTGGGATTTTTCTAATACTCACCTGAGGATGTGTTTATTGATTTTAAAGAGAGAGAAACATTGATGGGAGAGAGAAACATCAATCAGTTGCCTCCCGTACATGCTCTGAATAGGGATCAAACCCGCAACCTAGGTATGTGCCCTGACTGGGGATTGAACCCACGGACTTTTGGTGTATGGGACGATGCTGCAATCAACTGAACCACTGGCCAGGGCTGTATTAGTTGCTTCCACCACTTCTAGCTAAGTGCAAAAGTGCCACTGCAATCCTTAGCTAGGGATGTGCAATTCCAATTTGGAGTGGAAAAAGCAGAAGATATTAGCACAGGATCGTAATGACAGTTTATGAAGAGTTTTCTATGTTCTATGAAATTTACATATTTTATCTTCAAAAGACAATTGTGCAAGGTGGGCATTTTATAAAATAAGGAAATTGACACTCAGCAAGGGTAAGCTATCTGCCTAAGGTCGCAAGTACAATAAGCTGCAGAGTCAGGATCTGAACTCAGGTCTGCATAATGGGGACACCACAAGTCCAGGCCCTGGTCACCGTATCATGCAGCCTCTTGAGAAATAGGAGTTCCCTAGTCTCTAACACATTGCCCTATTTCTGACATTGACCTTAGACAGTTTTTAGACTGGAATAACAACCAAGAGATATATACGACTTAGGCACCCCAGTTCAGTCATCTGTGACGCCTTAGGGACCAGAGTTCACAGTCTGTGCTTGGTACCCCAGTCGGGTCTTTGACAAGCAATGTGTTTGTTAGACATAATGTCCTTTCAAGGCTCATCCAAACAGCCCCAGCCTGCCCTCACTGACCAGCAGAACAGGCCCCCAGGCTGAGTCACTGCAAGGGTGTTTCACAACCTGTTTGTGCACTGAGGTGGCAGAGGCAGGGAAGGTCACTGTGGCTAGTGTCTTCCTGAGCTTCTGGGTGGCTCCCAGTGACAGATACAAGGTGAGTATGGCTTGTCCTGTACCCACCCAATTCTCACCCAGAGGTTTCTTCAACTTTTTCTAGGCTCTCTTTTTGACCTTAGGTACAATCTTGAACCAAGGGAAGTTTCAACAAGTCTCAGTTCCTTATCTGTAAAATGGGAAAGGTCTATACATTTAAATCATCATGCCCTCTATGTGCACTATGTAATTTAGTAGTTACAGCAAACCAGTGAGGTAGATGCAATTATTTCATTTTATAAACACAGATCGTGAGCATCAGAGATGTCATATCAGCTACTTAGTGCAGGGTCAAGAATCTACCCCAGGTCTGTGTGACTAAAGAGCGTGGGTGCAGAGCAAAATAGCAAGAAAAATTCTGTTCAGGGCTTTCCACTCTATGCTGAGGCATTTAGGTAAGTTCCTTCTGCTCCTTGGACCTTGGTTTCCCCATATATTCTATGGGGTGGAGGAGAAGGAGCTAGACTAAGAGGCCGAAAACTCACTTTTAAGTTCATGATCCTAAAATTTCATGTCGGGTCTTTCCCTAAGTCACCCGTTAGGTATGGTCTCTATCCCCTACACAACCCATTCTTGCTTCTTCTGAGTGAAGAGCAGAAAACAGTGATGAAGAATTCTTCTAACTTGGAGATTTCTCAGAAAGTCTCAGCTCTTGCTTACAATTTTTTCATGACTTGCACTGAGCCATGTTCACATCCACAAAGCTGGGATGACTGTAACACCAGCAACCCAGGTGCAGAACATTCCACTGTGTTAGGTGTGTCACATACGTTTCCTTTTATCTTCACAATGGCCACAGGGGAGGAGGTCACCACTTGAGGTCATCTGGTTTATAGGAGATGGAGTTGGCACCTCAGCCTAGATGAAGTGTGTCTGCCTCTTCATCCTGCGCCACGTTGCCCCTCCTCTCACCTCTTACTCCTGATGGTGGGAGAACGGACTGAAATAAATGAAGAGTGCTGGGTGAACTGTAGATTGCTGTGCTCTTGTGAACTATTAGGAGTTATTATTAGCCCTGGCTGGTGTAGCTCAGTGGATTGAGTGCGGGCTGTGAACCAAAGGGTCGCTGGTTCGATTCCCAGTCAGGGCACATGCCTGGGTTGCAGGCCAGATCCCCAGTAGGGGGCCATGTGCGAGGCAACCACACATGGATGTTTCTCTCTTTCTCCTTCCTTTCCCCTCTCTCTAAAAATAAAGAAATAAAATATTTTAAAAAAGAGTTATTATTAGTTCTGTTTTCCCCACTCTGGTGGAAGCTGGGTTCTAAGTCTTCAACCATTGCTGCATCTGCAAATTATGCCAAGATGGGACTTTCTGTGGGGTTTTGGTGCATAATTGCTTACTGATGCAGTTCTAGTCACAAGGACAAATAGGTGGGATCAGTCTATGATACTTGGGCCAAGCAGGAAAGACAGCAATGTTGGGAATTAGGCCTGTGGATGACTTGGTCATTACTGAGCACCCTGTGTCTATTTCCTCCTTCATCTATTCTCTGCTTTTCTCTGACACTATGGTTCTTGTCACAGCCACATTCTCACTCTTTTCCCAATGAAATGGGAAGAGAGAACCCTAAGAACAAGTGGAAAAGACCATCAAACACAATTCCTTATCAGTTCCCCTACTCTGGCCTTTGTTCTCACTTCTTTCCTACCTGTTGGGGTCTCATAGAGGTCACATACCTGTCCTGTCACCCCTGGCAGCCTCACCCTCCAGCAGGGCTCCTCCTAGACCTACAGATGCTGGTGTCCCACTCTATCCACTCTTCTCTGGTTCCTAATGCAGCCAATTCTCTCCCTCACTCTGCTTCACGGTTTACTGATACTTCCTGTGTACCAAACCGTGTGCTTAGAGTGACTTCCGGATTTTTCAGAATAGATAAACTAATTTTTCCCTAAATATTAAATTTTTTCCTAAAAATTAAGAATTTCTTACAATGATCATGTAATCTCTTGTAACCAGAAAACAACTATAATTTTTTTCATTATTTCAATCAGTTTCATTTACATACAATTAAAATGTACCAATTTAAACATACAGCTTATGAGTTTTGACAAATATACACCTGAATAACCACCACTACAATCAAAATATAGAATATTTCTATCTTCCCAACAAGCTCCCTGTGTCCCTTTGCAATCGATTCTTCCCATTCCTCACTCCAGGCACGCAGAGCTCTGGGTGCTTTCCCTACAGGTCAGTTTTGTCTGCTTCAGACCATCATATAAATGGGATCACAAATTATATATTCTTTTGTGTCTGTCTTCTTTCACTTATCTTAAAATGTAAGATTCACCTAGCTTGTTGCATATATTCTTAATTTGTTCTTTTTTATTGCTGAGTAATACTCCATTGTACAAATATATTATAATTTGTTTATCCATTTATCTGTAAATGGACATTTGGTTTGTTTTAAATTAAAAAAAAGTAACACATACTCATCAAAAATTTGGAAAGCAGAAACAAGTGGAGGAAAAATAATATCTGGCCTCATTAACCAAACAAAGACCATTATTATTAGCATTACAATGTTTTGTTTTCTTTCTCTGCGCTCAGATGTTCTGAAGACTCTATATAGTTAAAATCATCTTGCATGTATGACTTTGTAACTGGCTTTTTTAGTTGACATTGTAAGTATTTTTCACATTATTTCTTTTGTAACCATTCCCAATGCTATCTCACATTTTATTGCTAATTATGGAATCTATCGAGGGAGGGATTTAGGCTGTCTTGATTATTCTTAGATTTCAAGAGCCCAGAACAATGTCTGAACTACAGTGGGCACACAGTAAGTGTTGACTGAGTTGTATTCCACGGTTTGCCTTGCTATGTTCATATAAAGACATGCCACTTCTCCTTAAAACTTTCTTTTCCTTAGTTCTCTCTTTAATGTTTATGTCCTGCCTCTTCAACCAAGCTACAGAAGGCAGTGTCTAAAAGCACCTATTAGCCCTGGCTGGTGTAGCTCAGTGGATTGAGTGTGGGCCTGCGAACCAAAAAACTGTGGTTCAATTCCCGGTCAGGGCACATGCCTGGGTTGCAAGCCAGTACCCAGCGGGGAACGTATGAGAGGCAACCATACTACTTTTATATTTCTCTCCCTCTCTCCTTACCTTCCCCTCTAAAAATAAATAAATAAAATCTTTAAAAAAATAAAAATAAATAAATAAAAATAAAAGCACCTATTAATGCTAAACACTTTGTGTATATCATCTACACTCTTCACAGCATTTCTGTTAAGTAGAAAACCTTCCTGTCTTACATAGTAAGAAACAGACTTCAGGAAATCAAGTGACTAGATCAAGGCCACACACCAGTATGTAGCTGAGTCCAGATGTGACCCATCGCTGTTTGTTTGTTCTTTTTTTATCTTTTTAAATTTTTTAAATTTTTTTTTCAGAGAGGGTAAGGGAGGGAGAAAGAGGGAGAGAAATATCAACATGTGGTTGCCTCTTGCATGCCCCTTACTGGGGACCTGGCCCACAACCCAGGCATGTGCCCTGACTGGGAATCGAACCAGCAACCCTTTGATTTGCAGGCCAGCACTCACCAACCAAGCCACACCAGCCAGGGTTGTTTGTTTGTTTTTTTAACCCATATTTAGTAGAGTCCAAATCCCCCAATATTGGGAATAGTTTGAATTTTTATTGATATTCGCTATGCACCAAGTGTATCAGTCAAATCCTCATAACAACCTTAGAGGGAAGTACTATTCTCTGCATCAGAGTGATGAGACCATGAGATTGACAGGTGCAGAGTAACTTGCCCATGCTTACATGGCTAGACGGTGATAGAACTTTATCGGCCTGCCTCCATGGCCCATCTTAAACACTAAGCACCAGCATGTTAAACCGTGCCCTCCTGCTTCCCCACTGAGTCTCTTTGGTCTTCTTCTACGGGCCATACAAAGAGTCTCCCCCCGGAAATGTCTGAGTCGACAGTGCAGATGATGGATGGCCCAAGAAAGGGGCTAATGATGATGAAAGGGTCCAGAAACAACCTTTTTACTTCCAAAGATACTGAGTGACAGACAAAATTCCTGCATCTATGAGACTAAAAGAATACCACATGCTTCAGAAGGCTGGTATGAGGAGTAAACCAGTGGTCCAGATTCCCAGAACCTGCTTACCCCAGGGATGTTTTGGAACCCAGTACGCGCACCCTAAAGGGGAGCTGTCAAAGGGCCTCCATCTAGGAAATCCGAGAACTAATGGGTTAATTATCTTCAGACAGAAAACAACACTGACGTCCACAGGTCCTCAGACAGACCTGGGAGGGGAGAAACCCAAACAGACAGTTACAGTTCAGCTAAAACAGAGCTAATTGTTAATCTTTTATGGATATGTGTAATACATTAACTATTATAGCCTATTCCCTTGAGGCACCTCAACACCTGGTCAGCCAGAGGCTGGGGTTGGGTTCTCTGGGCTAAGTGGAAAGGAGCAAGTAAATAGGTCGATTACCCTTCTGTGGCAAACAGACTTTCTTAGGTCCCCGCCTTAAGATTAATAAGAGGATGAAATGACTGATACGGCCTGTCATACAGAGGCAGGGAGGCAAACTCTTGAGTCAGCAGCCAATGAAGACTACTAAGCACAAGTAACCTGGGATGTCTTACCTGTCTCTCAGCAAACCAAACTCCTTAAGAGTAAGAATTGTATCATTTATTATTTGTCATTGGGTGTTCGCTCTTGGTGATTACTATAAATAATGATGCTATTGTTTTCATGATAGGAAAAAAAAATCCAAAGGTGAAGAATTACTAAGGCTAGGGATCTCCATGAATTATGAAATCATAAGGTTCAACTGCCATATTTTTTCAACTCCAACATGTACTTTGTCCCATGTTTATTAGGCTTTGTCTTATAATACACATGTACATATATATGGAGGTGTTTCTCAATTGCCTGAAACTCTGTTATTAAGTAAATGCTGTGACTTAGAGTGTATAATTTCTAAGAACTGAGATGATGGAATAGTTCAGTTTTCCACTCCAGGCAAGATTTTTTCTACCATAATCTCTGCTTTAATATTTTCCCCGGACAGAGGTTTACTTCTCATCCAGGCAGTCCTTTCCATTACTGGATACCATCGCTGAGATAAGTCGCTCCTTGTATGAAGCTGAAATGTCTCCCATAATTCCCAACCAGCATTTCTAGTCCTGTTCTCTGAAACTACACAAAATAAGCCAGATTTGTCTTAGAAGGGAGGGTGGCTTCGGACAGTAAGTGAAGTCTCTGAAGGCAGGCAGGCCCGGGTTTTAATCCCGACTCTATCACTTATTAGCAAGTAACTTCTGTTCCCTCATCTGTTAGGTGAGTTAAAGTACCCACTGGTGTGAGATTTTGGTGAGATAAATATGTATGGTGCGATTGGCACCTGATGCTCACTATAGGTAAGATATTCCTCTCCTCTCCTCTCTCCTCGTTGGCTTTGCCATAATTTTATACACTTGAAGAAAGATATATGTTCCACCCTTCTCAAATCTGTCCCAAAACATGGCGCAGTTCCTAAACCATTCTCCCGATGTCTGATTCACGACGTACCTGTAACAGACAGCATGCGGCACACCCTGCCCAAGGCCTGCAAAGTGAAACGACTTGCCTAAGGCCAGTTAGCAGTGGCCAGGATTCGAGCCTAGATCTGTCTGGCTCTAAATCCACGCCTTTAAATCCAGATCCTATGGCACTGCTGTCCAATAGAAAAGTATTGTGAGCCACATATGTAATTTTAAGTATTCTAGTAGCCACATTTAAAAAAAAGAAAAAGTGACCAGAAACAGGTGAAACTAAATTTAATAATATTTTTTACTAAACCCCAAATATCCAAAATGTCATTTTGACATGTAATTAATATAAAAATTATTGGGATATTCCACATTCTTTTTTCTTTTCATAATAAGTCCATAAAATCTCAATTTAAACCAGTCACATTTCAAGTGGTTAATAACCACACCCTGGCTGGTGTAGCTCAGTGGATTGAGTGCAGGCCTGCAAACCAAAGCATCACCGGTTTTACTCAGGGCACATGCCTGGGTTGCAGGCCATATCCCCAGTATGGGGTGTGCTAGAGGCAACCATACATTGATGTTTCGCTCCCTCTCTTTCTCCCTCCCTTCCCCATCTCTCTAAAATAAATAAATAAGATCTTTAAAAAAAACCACCACATATAGCTCATGGCTGCCATATTGAGCAGCACATACCCAGAGGTAAGGCACAGTATCCCCTGCCTTCCTGCTTGGAATTTAAGGACTTAGGTTCCACTGCCAAATCCAGTGCTAACTAAATGTAGGAGGCCAAGAAAATCACTTAATAACCCCTCTGCTACCCTCTGCTCTCTACCAATCATTCTCTCAACAAAAACAGTATTTGTCAAGTGCCTACACAATGTCAGGCATCATTCGAGGAGCTGGGGGTATTGTGGTGAATAAAACACAGCCCCTGCTTTCCTGGAGCTTATGACTTTAACCGGCGCGGCGAGCAGGCATTGTGTCACATAGTCATATGTGCTTGCTCAAATACTGCTAATAATAGCTACCATTTATTGATTGCTTACACTAAGCCAGGCACTATGCTAAGTGCTTCATAAACGTCTCATTTTATTTTTGCAATCTCTGACTTAGAAAGTTTTTCAAATCTCTAATTTACAAAAAAAGGAAGCCCAGAGAGAGAAAGTGAATTGTCCCAGGTTGCACAGCTGGGTAGCAGCAGAGGACAGAAATGAGCCCCATTCCAAGCTACAGACCTCATGTCCTTATCAGGGAAACTTACCCTGTAACTTTTAGGCTTTGTCCAAATTTTAGCATACTGTTCACCCATTTCCTGTCAATTTTTTTAACATTTAACCCTATTTCACACACCGGTTAAAATCTGAGTAAATACTATGGTGCCTTAAAGAACTCATTATTCACTGAACTTTCCATTCTGAAGTTAGTGTCTGTATAGGAAAAGAGCGCCCGGCAATTTTACAACCTCCTCCAATAGTTAATTACAGCCCCAAGAGCTTGTCACTCTGCCAATATCAGGAACCACCAGGCTGATCAGGAGGCACATCCTAAGCCTTGGCGATGCGCAGTGCTGATAATCGTCTGAGTCATATGCAAGGTCCAGCTCTTAGCCATCTTCTCTTCCTATTCTGCACTCTTTTCAGGGTGATCTCATTCATTCTTGTGCCTTCAGCTACCATCTGTGAAGCTCTGACTATGAAATTTATACCTCTAGCCCAGCTCTCTCTGCTTTGAACTCTGGCTTGACATTGCCATTTGGTTTTCCCATAAAAACCTCATGCTCAGTATGTCTACATGTGAACTCATCTTCCCTGCCTCACTTATTCTGTGTGTCTTAGCACAGAAAAGAGCACTACCACGGTCACCTGAGGTAGGAATCTAGGTATGTGTGACTGCCTCTCCCTGTCTTTATTTCTGGCTACTCTTTCATATTTTTAAAACCTCTCTTTTCTTCTGCAATTATCTCTCAGCTGGAGTTATGCCCAAGCTCCTGACTGGTCTTTCTACAGGCCCTCCTTTCCCAAGCTTTTCTTCACATTTCAGCCAGAGCAGTCTTTTTAAAGCCCACATCTGTGCTTTAGTCTGACATTCAAAGTCCTCCAGGATCTGGAACTGACTCCTTCTCCAGACATTTCTCCCCTCTCCCAATCTCAAATTCTATATCTTAATTCTGTTTAACTCAATGACCTTTTGTACATGTTGTTCCATTACCTGGAATTCCTTTTCTGCATTTCTTTATCTGGCCGACATCTACTGTTCCTTCAAGTTACTTTGGGCATTAATTACCTTTTCTGGGGATCCTTCTCTGATGCCCTCAAGGTAGATCAAGTGTCCTGATTGCTTCCAAAGCAGTAGAGTCGTTTATGTCTCATTGAATCAAATCACATGGTACTGTTTAATTTCTCTGATCGCCACATCTTGCCTGTATCTCTTTTGAGAGCAGAGCCAAAGTCAATAACTAACAAAAATGTCTGAAACACAATAGCTGTTCAAGAAATGTTCATTTTTTTTAAATGAATAAATGGAAAATAGTATAGGTTACAGTGAGGGAATTAGAGCTAGGAGTAACAGTTTTGTGTAGTAATGAAGAGGTGAGCTCTGAAGACAGCAGCTTAATTAGCCATATCCCTGCCTATCCACTCTCTTGCATGTTATTTAAGTTTTTGTTGCCTACATTTTCCCATCTGTAAAATTATAGTAATCATTATACTTGGCTCATAGGGCTGCTGTGAAGATCAATTTTAAACTTTTGATATATTGTTTATTAAGGATTCTCTTGTATTAAGTTTGTAAAATATATTATTTATCTCAGTTACTGAGATTTCTGGTGTTCCTAAAATTTTTCTCTCCAATAGAGTGCCTTATGCACCTAACTTGAGTGCCCACTTTGTCTGCATCTTATATGTTTGACAAATAAGCAGTGTTCAATAAATATTCCTTGCATTTACTTATCCCCTAGATTTTTATTATTGATTTGAGAGAGCGAGAAAACATTGATTTGTTGTTCCACTTACTTATGCATTCATTGGTTGATTCTTGTATGTGTACCAGACCCGGATGGAACCTGTAACCTTGGCCTATGGAGATGATGCTCTGAGCTACGCAGCTGAAATTCTCCCCGGGGTTTTTATTTTTATTTTTAAGGCTTAATTCTTATTTATTTTTATAGAGAAGGGAAGGGAGGGCGAAAAGAGGGAGAAAAACTCAGATGTGTAAGAAAAACATAAATTGGTTGCCTCTCGCACGCCCCCAACAGGAGACCTGGCCTGCAGCTCAGGCTTGTGACACGAAGGAGAATCAAACGGGGATATTTCCATTTGCAGGACAGCGTCCAACCCACTGAGCCACACCAGTCAGGTCTCTCCCTGTATTTTTAAGTTGAAGCAAAACATCCACAGCAAAGTAAACAAAGATTACGCATATTACTGAGCTCTCTAATTGTTCATAACATTCTAAGCAGTAAAGAGGGTCTTTCATTTTCACCTTCAGATACCCAACAAAAAGTGCTTTATAACAATCTCTCTTTTCTTCTGAAGCTCCCTGTCCCAGACTCTTCTTTCCCCATCAGGTCCAAGAGATTTCCTAGACAAAAACATCTTCGGGTCCCCGAACTTGGTAAAAAATATTTTTCTGGAGGACCGCCTATGACGTCAATTCCCCACCCCTCTCCGCCACCGACTCCCAGAAAAAAAGCTTCAAAGGAAGCCGCCATCTTCCCCCGAAGCAGCAACGCGCATGCGCTCCTGATTGCCACGGGAAAGAGAGATTTTTAAGCCCTCTCGGCACCCTTACGTAGCGGCGCGGCTCTGTGGAGGTTTGCGCTACGTCCGCCTCTTGCCGGAAGCTGGAAAAGGAGGAGTAAGTATTACACAGTACAAGGGTTTTTAGCTTTAGAGCTGTGTGCTAATTGTCTCTCAAAATCCCGGAGGTGCTTGGGTGGATATAACTCCTCGCTTTGCGAGAAGAGGCAAGAACGCGCGGAGGTGTGTTTCTGGTGTAAGTGGGCACGTGTTCTCCATGCTGGCTTAGGAAGACATAAACCGGTATAAAACAATTTCACTCTTCCACCTGGCTCGCTTTAAAAGGCGTTATCAGAGAGGCGGAAAGCCTAGATATTCGTCTGGTGCAGCATCTGCCACCGTCCTGTTGTGTGTCCCTGAGTGCTTCTCCGAGTCTCAATATCCTTATCTATAAGTGGACAAGTCCCTTAAGTCACTATTCAGTTCTTCTGCATGTTAATTATGTCATCTGAGTGCTAAAAGCTTGGGGTTTTTTAAATATCGTTGGCCCCTTTTTATAAGGAAGATATTGAGTCCCAGAGTGAGAAGTTTGATGACTTTCTCAAGATTGCACAGAAAAGTTTTAGAGGTGTTTTAGACCTTGAGACTAGATTATATTGTAACTCCATGATCACGTCTTCTTTTATTTTTGTATCATCAGTTTCTGAAACTGGCCTATAGTAGTTACTCAAAAAGTTTTCAGTGGGCAAATGAAGCTTTTGCTGTCAAGGCCAATGGCAAGCAGATTTGGTGTCTCCACGTCTCTGATGTATTAACAACTTTTCCAGGTGTATTGTGTACTTTATTGGGGACTCTGAATCCAGTCTAAGTTCTTCAGCTTAATCGGACACTATGGAGGCACCTCCCGTCACCATGATGCCTGTCACTGGGGGCACCATTAACATGATGGAGTACCTGCTGCAAGGTAAGTGAACCAGGGAGCTTTGATTGCCCGTTTTCCCATTTTCTGTTCAGCTTCAATGGAGATGAGAGGCTGTTATACAAAGTCAGCCTGCATAATTTCTGGCCTCCAATAGACAACCACTTTTTTAAAAAAGGTTTAAAAAACCTTTCTTTAAAAAACCCTTTTTTTAAAAAAAGGTTTTTTTATTTACTTTTAGAGGGTGGGGAGGAGGGAGAGAGAGAGGGAAGGAAACATTGATCCGTTGCCTCTTGCATGTGCCCCCAACTGGGGACCTGGCCCACAACCCAGACATGTGCCCAGACTGGGAATCAACCAGCAACCTTTCCATCTGCAGGTGGGTGCTCAACCCACTGAGCCACACCAACCAGGGCTGGACAACAACTTAAAAAATTGTTTTTACTCTTAATTATGGTCACCAACACATAAAGGTAAATTTACCGTCTTCAACATTTTAAAGTAGTGTTAAGTATAGTCACGTTGTTGTATAGCTCTAGAACATTTTCATCCTGCAAAGCTGAAACTCTACCTATTAAACAGTAATTCCCCTTACTTCTTCTGCCAGCCCTTGGCAACCACCTTTCTACTTTCTGTTTCTGATTTTGACACTTGAGATAGATACCTCATATGAGTAGAATCATACCTTTTTTAGGACTGGCTTTTTTCATTTTGGACTGGCTTTTTTCATTTTGTTTAATGTACTTGAGGTTTAGGACTGGCTTTTTTCATTTTGTTTAATGTACTTGAGGTTCATCAATATTGTAACATATGACAGGATCTCCTTATTTAAGACTAAGTAATATTCCATTATATGCATATACCATATTTCTTTTTTTAAATGTAGTCTTTTTTAAATATATTTTATTGATTATGCCATTACAGTTGTCCCATTTCCCCCCTTCATTCCCCTCTACCCTGCACACTCCCTCCCACCCACACTCCCC